>CAJQZN010023428.1:0-11569 GCA_907164685.1 Colias eurytheme | reverse complement strand
AAAAAAAAATTATGAGGCGTGCACTTTTGGATTTTCCAAATTATTTGCATTTTCATTCAATGCGAATGCTAGAATATTTCTCGCCTAAGATTCTTTAGATATGTGCAAAGGACATATTGTAATTTGTAAATGAGAAATTTCAATATCACATAGCTCTATCACTATCTCTGTCCCTATGTATGTTTAAATCTTTAAAACTACGCAACGGATTTTGATGCGGTTTTTTTTAATAGATAGAGTGATTCAAGAGGAAGGTTTTAGTGTATAATTTATTAGGTTTTAGACAAAGCGGGCGAAGCCGCGGGCGGTAAGCTAGTTACTTACAAATGAGTGTATCCTTTAACAACGTAAAACAGTTTGTTCCCATGTGGGTTCGTGTATTTCAGATTTCCATCGGAGATTGTTAAAATTTAGGAAAAATGTATATTTAAGTACGGTGACATAGCTTACACAAATCCTGGATTTATATAATTTTATCGTTGGAAATATATTTTAGGACTTAATAAATTTGAAACATATTTTTGTGAATAATTTCATCCAAAATTTATTACAGTCGCGTAAGCGCCTATTGAATAACGCAATTTTATTATTGTTCCTAGAAATTTAAGGAAAATTTGTTATAAGCTTCGAATATTATATGTACCTAGTACTTTTTACAAGAAATCTGAAAATTATGAGATAAAATAGAATTTCCATAAAACAATATAAATACATATAATATATTTAAACCTTCTCAACCATTCTTCGTAAACTTCTGCCATAGGAAATTAAAAGTCCCTAACACGTCATCACTCATCTGATTTGTACTTCAGTACCTAGAGACACTGTAAATTACTTAATTCTTCTGCTTTTCATGTACCCAGATAAGTAGCCTGGACATATATAATATATTTATTGAGCCATAATCTATCTACAGATTTACAGAATCTTATCAAAATCCGTTCAGTAGTTATTGCGGAAAAACATCCTACCACACAATCTCGAACTTAAAATATAGTAGACATAAATTGAATACCGTTTCGGAGAACTGAAACAAATGTTAGATGTATTGTAAAAGCATCTGCGATAAATGACAAATATGAACGTAAACAAGACGAAATGAGGCCAGGTTCGGTATTGTGAATGAGATTAGTGTTATTCTGTGGTACGAGTGATGAGAGAAAGCGATTGAATAAGCGGGTAAATATATTGATTGAATTGTATCGTAATTTCACGCGTGGGATCTTTTACGCCTGTTTAGTTTAGGGAAACTTTGAAAGCGTTCTTCTTGATGTATTTTTAAATCATACTTGTCAATATTGGTAGGTAACGTTAATGTAAGAATAAAATAAAATGTTTTTGTAATAATTATAATTAATTACAATTGACATGATGATTGACGTCTTACTTTTTTTTTGTTTCATTATAGAAAATGCTCCAATGATTATAGAACAGTCGTCGTTTTATTCATGATAATAAAATAGCATTATATAAAACAGCGATCACTAATAACAACGTGCGTTACAACTAACAAAACATTCTAGTATAAATAAAATACTCAACTTACTAAACTTTCAACCCGCCAATCGCTCCCGCTACCGCCTATCCCTTACATCCACGCATCCTTGAGCGAGGCCGATCACGCCGTATAATACATGCGCGGGCGCAGACAAACAGTTCGTCCGCGACTTCCGTTACGCAATCCACGGGATGGATGTCTAAGTAAAAAGCTGGCGACATTCGCGATGCTCCCCTGCTGTGATTTGGTATGTTTTACGGTAGTTTGGAGAAGATAGGGGTTACGTTGGTAGTAGGTAGTATTTGCTTTATGTACCTACTTGTGTAGGTACCTCTAGTTATTTCATTTATATGCAAATTTGGTAATTGTTCTTTGTTTTAGGTTTAATAATAGTGGGTCATATACTTGTGGGTATTCTAGAGTATATAATATTATAACTATAGTATACAATATGTAGATTTATCATATTAATGCTTCATCAATATAGACGTGTAGACGCTCGCGTCAGGTTAAGTCTAATTTAGACAATAGAGCAGTTCTAGGAATTATAAATATACCTACACATAATGTTGCCGATATTGTCATAACCTACCTAAACTAGCCAATAACTCTGAATCAGAAACATTCTGGAAGTACTAGAAAAGTGGTAGGTACATATGAACAGGTTAGGTACTTAGTTTTCCCAAGGAGGCGGTCAAAAAAGCAGGACACAGAATTAACTAATCATCTACTTGTCCGTAAAGAAAATCGATCAAACAGATGTTTAAGGCATCTGCCCTATACCGCACTCTATTAGGAAATCACTTTTTTATAGTTTTTCCAATATTCTCTTCACTATCCACACTAGAAGATCGAAAATAAGATTCGTATACCAAATCAAGTAGTAGTTAGGTACCTACTATACCTATACGTGTGTTATAGGGAAATGCGTCACTAAACTTTTTAATATGCCATACAAAAAATGCTCGTCATACCGCAGCACGTAAATATGCAGGGATATAATTCACTTCCCCAATATCCTACCACCTACTACTTAGTATTCAGGGCTGCGGGACGCCACGGCGATGAATATATCAAGGGCTTGACGTCATTGCCCTGGTATATCCGATCCCGGTTGTGTAATGCTAAGGGCCAGAAGGGCCTAAAGGATGCAGTGGAAAGGTCGAAATGTGGTTTAGGACAAGGCTTACAGACAACGATGCTTATTTAAATGGACGAAATGATGATTAGGAAGTTAGTGAAGAGACGACGCAGGCAGTTTGTAATAGATTGAGTCTTTGAGATATTATCTGGTTAAGCCTGATAAGGTACTAAAATACTTAAATAAAAAAACTTCCTATGTTTGATTGTGTTGGAAATTTCTTTGTTTGCAGTACGTAGTAAATCGTTAAATAAATGGAACGTAAAATGTATTGTAGAACATGTGTTCTACCAATGAATTTAGAAATGGTTCAATTCTCAACGGGTTCAAGGACTCATGAAAACGCACAAAATATATGTTATTTGATATTTCCTCATTATTCTACATCTGTTACCTTTGCAGTGATTTATTCCTTTCTAGCACAATTTTTATAAATGTATTTACATATTTGGTAACACCTCACAGACAGAACAAAAAATAGAAATTACACGCACACGTCTCCTACACTATCATTACATTTACTCATTACAGCCTAAACAAAGCAATGATATTCATACCACATCGATACCGGTCGTTCACCTCCGCTAATTCGCGACTAATAACGAGCAATTAGCTTGTGACGTCAGTGGTGACGTCACCGTTTAAATGCTGACCCGCGATGCGCTTCCTAAGGGAGTCGAAAGAGTTGTAGATATGGCTATTTGACAGAAAAATTAGTAGTAGAAAAGAAAAACGTTTAAACAGGATCGTCTTTCGCGTAGTAATGCTAAAAGCTTTGGCTACACATGAAACTTCGAAGTCGAATTTATTGTATTTCTTCTGTTTTAAGTGTCTAGATTGTAATCTAGACACTTAAAACAGAAGAAATATATGCTTCATGTTTGCTGTCAAGAGTTATAGAACATCTTGATGGATAGACAAAGTCGCGAATTCAATTCAAATAAAAAATACGTAGCCTGCAAACATAATGATAATTTCAGCAAAACATCTAAGTTGACAGTATTCTAAGTTGACAGTTTTAATAAATAACAAAAGGAGATAGTTAAGTTCTGTAAATTTTTATGCGTTATAGTTTGTGAAATATCGATTCCGACATATTTCAAGTATTTTCCTAACGAACATTATGTCATTAGTTGAAAAATGTTATCTTTCGCTCGTCATTGTTACACAACAAAGAAGACAAATGTATACCTATTAAGAATGCCGAGTTACATAAGTATTTTGGCTATCCCTGTGCCAAATTTCATTCAGATGGAATCAGTAATTTTCTGGATTGACTCAGATGTTATCGCGAACTTAGTTTTGGTAAAATTGTCATTACATCTGCTTATTTGATGAGAAAATACAGATCGGCTTGTATCACTCGAACTTTGACAAATTGATGTGATCTGAAGAAATAATTTATTAGTTTTGTTCGAGGGTCACTATAGTAACAAGTAATAACAAAATGTCTTAATATATAAGTGACTAGCTGCGCTCCGCGGTTTCACCCGTGTGGCTTCGCTCCTATTTGTCTTAGCGTGATGATATATAGCCTAGCCTTCCTCGATAAATGAGCCGAAACCCGAAAATTACCCGAACACCGAAATAATTTTTCAAATCGGACCTGAGATTAGTGCGTTCAAACAAACAAACAAACTCTTCAGCTTTACAATATTATATAGACAAGTTACTTATAATCGAAATTCTTTTGGAATTCATCTCAGAAGAATTTAACAATCACATTAACATTCATTTTGATTTCCCCGTATAATAAGGATTTCAAATAAAATTATTAGACACGAAAGAATATTTAATTTTAAGTATCAATATTCTGGGAACAATTTCCCCTCTAATTATTTTTTATCAAAGCATTTCATTATCTCTAGATGCTGGCATAAAAAGGAAATTTATTTAATTATTCTTCAGGAGTGCTCCGATTTAAATCCTTTTAGGCTTATTTGGAATGTTTCTTTATGGTATTTTCTTTAGGAATTATATTTTCTAGTGATTAGAGGCTGTGATTGTTATACAAGGACTGTATCTCGCTTCGAGATAAGAATATTAAGTAGCCAAGGGAGTTAGGTCCCTAAAATGTATCGATATGTGTGTGTTTGGGAGACCAAGCTGTATTTTTCATATTTTTTGGCTAATCAGAATGAAGAGTTCATTATTATATCCAAATGGATTCTTTTAAACAATGACAATATTGATTATTTAGTTTTTTATGCAAAAGATACCTATAATTAACAAAAAATTTAATAGGCGTTTTTGAAAGTTGGTGTCTCATTGCAGAATTGGTATTTTCACACGACATTTCTAAAAATTAACAAAAAAAAATCTAAAACGGTCAAATACATAAGATCGTGTTAGTCAGCTATAGGTTTTATTTTCCACAATGCTCCGGTTAACAGTTAGCATTAGAATGCCAATGGCCCAGATCTATCTTTCCCTTACAATTCCATCCGTGGCGTAAGACTGCAATATATAAATGCATAGGAATGCCATCTAGAATGCAGTTAACGGCACAGGCTGAAGCATTCAGCGGGTGCGAGCGGGACGGGACATCCGTTCCCACGGCAACGAGCGAGATGGCTGCTGACCTACATCAATAAGTGGACACTTGGAAGAATGTGCAGTATATAGCAGTGTATAGATACTCCCGTTAAGAACGCCGGATTCGATGCTGGGTAGGAGCTTTGGTGGTGCCCAGTTCGGTTGGGGTCAAATGCGGATGGTTTACGCTGAATGTTCGTTGGCCTTGTGGGGACGAGTTGTTTTTCTGTATCTGTAATGATGTTATGAGGAAAAGGAATTTCTGTGTGTTTGTTTGTGTAAAAGAGAAGCTTCTAGATTACTATGAAAACTTTTTTCAACTGCCAAAAACTGCATCATTGTGTAACATAAAATGTTAGTATTTTACTATCAATTCGACCCAGAAAAAGCCAGGGCGAGTTACTAGTTACAGTTACATATTATACAACAGTTATAAGCTCTAATACGTACACGGTATTAATTATTATATAGGTGTAAGGTATATTAAAAGCGATGAAAGGCGATATCTCTAATTGCGCAATGTCAAATGCGATAGTGATATTGAAACTGTAAGCGCGAATATCCGTGAGAGAAATATAATTACATGACACTAGCGCCTAACCGCGCGTTTACTCGTATTACATAGTCTTACAGTGCCGAGTGGAAAATACGTTATTACATTAATTACTAACATTGTAGGAGTCTTTTAAACGATAGAAGAAATTTGAAGTCGTTTTAGTAGCTTTTAAGTAAAATAATAAACAAGTTATAACTATTTTCGACGTTATATTAATAACTAGCGGTCCGCCCCGGCTTCGCCCGTGGTACATATTTTCGTTTTCTCTACATAAAAACCATCCTCGTACTTCAAGGAATATAATAAAAAAAGAATTATCGAAATCGGTTCAGCCGTTCTCGAGTTATGCGCTTACCAACACATTTTGCGATTCATTTTTATATATAAGACTAGCGACCCGCCCCGGCTTCGCACGGGTGCAATGCTGATACTAAATACACTACAGAAAAATTGTGAACGTTGTATAGGTATAAAAATATAGTGGCCCGCTCCGGCCTCCGGCATCGCACGGGTATAAAATACATGGCCGGGCGGCCGCAAACGCTACGTCCTGCAATTTTTAAATCTGTAATATCTTCGAAAATATTCACTTAAATCATACGGTGTAAAGGGCCATATAGATCTATATTACATGAACAATGTATCCATGGTATTTAATTGGTTAAGGATTAATGCTGTATTGGTTAAAATCGCTTCGAAAATTAGCCATTATTTGTCGTAAAAAGTAAATGACAAAAAAAAGTTATTGTGGGTTATCCATAAGAGATAGACATATACCATCGCGGACTTTTCTGTAGACCTTTTCAATGTGTATAATACTTAGTACATTATTTTGATAAAACTCGTAGGGTTCAGCCTGCGTTTGCAATGTAAGCGGAATAAATGTAATTTTTTACGACATCACATTAGAAACCTCAAAAATAACAGTACTTCTCCACTACTTAATGGATCTTATTATACACATAAACCTTCCTCTTGAATCACTCTATCTATTAAAAAAAACCGCATCAAAATCCGTTGCGTAGTTTCAAAGATTTAAGCGTACAAAGGGACATAGGGACATAGGGACATAGGGACAGGGAAAGCGACTTTGTTTTATACTATGTAGTGATTAAGACATCGATTCAGTCGATTTTGACAAATTTTAAGAAGAGCAACACACATGCGAATTTTCGAATGATTTATATTGCCAAAGAATCTGAAATAATATTTCATAATGTAAGTAGGGTTGGGTTAAAATTAACAAGCCACAATTATTTGTTTTTAGTCGACCGTCTGACTCTATGGGCAAAAATCACGCAACTCTTTATGTTATTATTTATTAAGTAACCATATTTATTTATCTATTTTCATAATGAACTTCCTCAGCTTTAATTTGATTGGAAATACCCTCCAAATATTATTTCATTTATTAATCGTACAAACCAAAACATTAAACAATCATTGTTATCATCTTCAAATGTTTAAAAAACATTGTTTTATTTCATAAATAGGTACTTCAAATGAAATGTGATTTTTCTTTCATTCGTAACTCGTAAGTCGTAACGTTACGTATGTTTTAAGCTTTATGCTTTACTCAAGAGTTCAAGACTGATTTGGTGGTAATTTCAATAAAAATAGTATTGTTAAATAGGTAAAATGTATTACAAGAATGACAACACAATCGAATTGAGAATCTCCTTTTTTTGAAAAAAAAAAAAATGAAAAAATATTTTTTTTTCCAGCAAATATTTGATAAATTCCGTAATAGTTGCGAACCCACTGCCTGGCCCTAGCGGAAATCGGATGTTTATAATTCTCATAATATTGATAAGGGAACGTGTACTGCAATCATAGAAAAACATGTTTTGCTAAATATATAGAGGTCATGGATACTTAGTTTGTTTGCGAACGTGTACTTTTTGGAATGTTTTAAAGTGAAACTTTTATTACATCGTCTCAAACTTTTTGGTCTGTGTAGCGCATGTCGCGTGACGGTCGAACCGTACGATAATAATTATCGTACAAATACGATATTTTTTTGCCTAAGTTTCACTTTTACCGTGGTTTCATAAAACCACACAACATTTTTGAATTAAAAGTTGATTATTTTGTTTTAATTTTCGAATTAATTTTATTTATTTTGAAAAAACACTTATGTGGGTAGAAATTTATATTAATTTCAGTATGTGCTATTCTATAACGGTATCTCGAAACCAAGGCATAGGTACAATGTTAATACGTATAGGTTATTTTTATAATATAAATATGCAATAATGTTACTTTTTACTACATTAAATCAAACATTAACTACCTACAAATGACGTATTTATTAACCTTAAAATCACTTAAACTTTGATAAGAGTTATTTTCTTTGATAAATTCTTTTTAATCAATTACATAACTTGAAAGGTTATCCCAAAATGTTATTTTTTTTTATCGTTCTGTACAAATAAGATATTGTTTTTAATAATATTATTGTTTTATATCTATAAATAAATTAATAATAGAGATCTTTGTCCCTGGAGACATTGTATCATTTTTTTAATAATGATCGGTGTCTTATGAATTATAAACTAAAGATTTATATGATAATTTCTGTAGTTTTTGTAGTTATAATCATTGTAAATGCTATTAAATCAATTTACAACCAATACGACTGGTTTCTTTTACAATCTATAACAGTTATAAAAACAAACGAACATTTCATATTTGTACAAAATACATATAACATTATAACATCACGTTATTAGGTACTTAAAATAATACAACATGCGTACATACATATTCCGCATTCCACAAATGTAAGAGTACATTATACAGTACGCACACAAACACACACGCACTCGCACACACTCCACGCTGACGTCATCCCGCAAAAGGTCTGCCGGACCAAATAAGGAGACCAATTTCTCTATACACCTAATTTAAAATTGTTATAGCTTCAGCAGTTTTTGCCGCTACCTAATTGAAATGTAATAATCCCCGTAAAAACTATTACTCACACATAGTAGGGTTCGAGCCCTAAGTCGGACTGAGATGTCACCATGCGCACGGCCACGTCGGTGCGACAAGGAGAGGCGATTCAGCCTTGACCTGCGCGCGAATTGTGTAAGCGGTATGTCCTGCTCCAAACTAGCAAAATGGCGCGGAATAACTTTGTTTCGAGCAAATTTATGTTTATAATAATTTTAATTTAACTCGTAACTTTTTAACCTTAACATTCAAATTCACTTGTTTTACTTATTTTTTTTTGTTTTATAGGTTTTGCTCGATCCTCTAAAGATAAGCCCCGTAAGGCTTACTACGATATAGTTATTCATCTCCACGTGTAGCTCGTTTAAAACATTGACTGAGAAAGGAAAATTAAATTCGTTGACCCGATATTACCCATTTCCTAATTTATTAGAAAATACAGTATTACACACATTTTCCTCGATCCTTCCACGTGTAAGAAAATATCTTTTGGGCTTTTTACGTGTTTTTCCGAGATAGAAACAGACCCCGGGCTTGTTTCGTTCTGTTTTCTAAAACATTTGTTATTTATGGCTTTGCATAGATTTACGAGCTTATAGATAACGTTATTACGTTAAGCTTTCATACATAAATGCTTTTAAAGTTGAAATTGTTAACAAGTATAAAACTGTTGTAAAAAAGTTATTTATGGTATTTCGGTGGTAAATGTTAAAAATACTATGTAATGACGATTCGAAAGTGCTACTAAATAGTAGTCTAATTGAATAAATGAATGTTTGAGTTTGAGTTTTGAGTTTGATAAATAATTTTATGGAATTCAATTCTACCATAAAGGGACACTGGAATGCAAGAGGACCATTACTAGATTAATAAAAGTTAACAACTTTTCGAAATGTAAAAACTGACAAATAAGGAAGGTTGAAACTTGAAATATCTACGTTTACTGGCAGGGTATATTAATATATTAAAAATTGAAGCGAATTTATCTTATTTTTATTTACATAAATAGATAAAGATAAATGTATTTTGGATCCTAAATTGTTTAGGGCTATTTTCATCTGCCTAATAAAATATTATGTCAAGATTTATCACTTACATCAAGTTATGTCAAATTAAAACTTACAATTACGACTCATATCTGAGATGGCACAATAAAAAGAACTCGCTTCATTAAATAATTATAAATTGTAAAATATTTAATGTAATAACATCCGGTAATTATGGAATATATTTAGGTTGGTGTTAATAACATCAGCCTTGAGTTATGTTGTAATTTAATTGGCCCAATGACCCATTTATATGTGTGCCCTTACACCTACTAAAAGTCTGTGAATCACTATTTAACTGACTTAAAAAATGATGATCTATGTTCCGCACTCTTTATTGACTTCTACCCGTTTTAAAAGGCATTTTTCGCTCTTGTTTTGATCACACTCTTCATACAGTTGATATTCAGTTGTTTTATTTACTTAAAATTTAAAATAAAGAAAAAACTAAAGAACAAATAAAAAATCACCTCAAATTAATTAATTTGAAGGTACCTATAGAAATTACCAAGTTGTTCAACATAAACACGTATAAAAGTATATAAAAAGCCACAATATTTAAAGTACAATATAATGGATTTTCCTAACTTCGTTACAAAGAAGCGATCACAAAGTAGATTCTGTTTAACTTAATAAAAATTGATGGGAGGTTCCACTTGACTGGGCTAACAACAAGACAGGAAGGTTGGTTGTTACCTCCGATATTCCAGTATTTACGCCCCATTTCACGTAATTATCTGTCGTAAATACAACCGATACAGTGTAAGTATAGATACGCGCGTATTTTGGGGCCCCAGTTACTTTCAATCATGTCAAAAATTATTATTTATCTAGCAGTGAAAATATGAAAACAAAAATACTATGTACCTAAAGTTCAAAATCTTTAAAATAATAAGTTATTTTAATGTCGTACCATATATTAAACAAAACATTATTAGCCATGTTAATGATGTGAATGACGACTTAGTTGTAAATTGTAATCGCTCATTAAAAAAAACATAATATGTAGATATTAATTATTAAGTTTTAACATTTTACAAACTAAAACTTTTTGAAGCTTTTTTAAACTTCGAGTACCTAGAGTATAAGAATTATTTTAAGTGAAAAAGCAAATGATTAGACTTATTATTTTAAGAGACTAAGAATCACATAACATTATAATTACAAATACTTGGGGCCTCTACACCGACACGCTCAAGTATATCCCTGCCCAAAATTATTGAATCCAGTAAAAACATTGTATCAGAAATGATGAAATCGGAAACGAGAACAATACGTCAAATTGTCACAATTTGTCTTTGAAATGAATTATCTTTCGCGAACACGTAATTTATTGAATCTTCTCTTTATTTAACGATATCCGCTCTTTGAAACCAAAGAACGTCTTTGCGACGTATAATAATATCATCCAGGTGGTATGTAATTCATAATTGAGAAAAAGAAAGCAAAAAAATATGGAATAGTTCATTATTTGAAAAAAAAAACTAAAAGAAAAGCATCAATCAACTGTCGTCGATAGACAATATTTTTCTATTTCTTCTTTATTTGCTATCTTTTGGGTAAAATAATTTGGAAATCGAACCTCATTAATATTTTAACTCTATAGATTTTTTTAAATATTGCTGTGAGCCCAGGCGGGTGAGGCGGGCTTCTACAGCTTAACCGTGCTTAAATCTGTTGAAAACCGTATGTTTCATATTTTCACAAGATTTTTCACTTTATTATCGATTCATCCCACTTATAACCATACGTATAGGTACCTCGACCTTACCTCATATAAATAACCAAGCCATTTTTTATTTCTTGACGGTTTTACTGAAATAAAAAGTTTCTTTACC
>CAJQZN010023426.1:1854-16934 GCA_907164685.1 Colias eurytheme | reverse complement strand
AAGTGACAGTAGTACCCACCTCAACGCTTCGCTTATGAGGCGTGCAACACCTCAACGCTTCGCTTATGAGGCGTGCAATATAACGTGAATCATCAATCGTCATAAAAATATACATTGAAAACCTGTTATTTGTAGTTGCTAAATAAATTATATTCCATAATACTGCTGCACTCTATAATTTATCACTTGTACATTTTGAACATAATATAAATCGATAATTTTAAACTAAAGAACATATACTTAGGTAAAGCGTTGACCAAAAAAAAAAGTTATAGTTACACCATAAGAAAAAAACCGAACAACTTTAGTCTAACGAAACTTCGTCGTACACATTCTTGACCTTTACTTGTCATTTAAACACCTACAACTTGTTTATGAGCTCAAAAGACTATCCATAAACAAAATAGTCTGGCCACTAACGGCCAAACATCGCCACAACATAACGGTAAGTGTAAATTCTCACCATCTCACCACTAAACTCTAATAACCAGCACGAATCCCTTATCATTTAAGCCCGCATCAATCTAGCCAGTAACAAGGCAAAGTTACAACTACAAGGATCACGATTCTCACTGATCGTGACCATTCTGTGGAGCACATCTTTAAAACTGGACTTGCACAATTAAAACTCTAGACTGTAACTTTATACTTACAGAACTTTTACCTCCTATTGATTACTAGATTTCCGCCCGCGTTTTCAAAGAAAAACCCGCATAGTTCCCGTTCCCGTGGGTTTTCCGGGATAAAACCTATCCTATGTGTTAATCCAAGTTACCCTCTATATGTGTGCTAAATTTCATTGTTATCGGTTCAGTAGTTTTTACGTGAAAGAGTAACAAACATCCATACAAACTTTTGCCTTTATAATAGTATTAAGATTGATCAATTTAAGAGGTGCTAACTGTAGCTTTAATGTGAATCTAGATGAATATGTAGTGGGTCGTCTTGTATGTATTTTAGTGCTCCCACATTTTATGTAGCGTTTGCAATACGTAACATATAATACGTAATACTAAATGGAAAGGGAAGACAGGTGCGGTTTGAAGAAGGACAAATTTCGACTCGTGAAACCACACAGTATAATTTATTTAAAACGCCAATGACAAGACGATCGAAGTTAGCCATTATTGTAGATATTATTGTTTAAGTCGGTGAAATAGTACACTTTTATAATAAAATTGGTATCAATTTATAATAAACATAGCTTCGACCAGTTTTAAAAGAAACTAAATCTACGAATGTACAGATAATTAGAAGAGAATTGAGCAGTTGTACAACTGCTCAATAATTAGACGTCTCCAAATAACACTGAAACAATTACGAAATAAACGGTTACCTCAAAAATTCCATAAGCCTTTAGATACGGTATGATTACTCAACACGTTAAGCTATCAACGAGGTACTGAGAAAACTAACAGAGTGCGTGATGGGCTAGCCCTAATTGGTCTGCTCATTTAGTTAAGGGGAAGCTATGTACTAAATTAATTACGTGGGTAAGGTTTTGGTGACTTGATATACGATTTATGTTCAATTGTTGAAAGGTAAATAAATGTACTATTTCATTTAGAGGTTCGCATCTGAAGAATTTTCAAGGAATGACAGTTGTATGAATGAATAAAATGAATGTTGGATAGATAGGATGAAAGGTACATGAAAATTGAAAGCTGAATAAATAACAGCTAATGTATGCAATGAAATTGATTCCATAACAGAGAAATATATGTACACAACAGGTTTTTCATTGGAACAGTAGGTACGTACCTATTACCTAAGCGGCGAATATCATTGCTTCTTACATTTTTTATTGACAAAAACACACGCATAACAAATTTGTTTCGGAAACGATCAAATGCTTGCGGTAATCTATCTAGAAACCAATTTAGTAGAAAATAGATATCCAACAAATAAATCTCACCAAAACGGTTCTACCATAAAACATTACCCTTAACTATATCTAAAAATATGTTGAAAAACATATCCAAAGCTTGCAAAATGTTAGAACACGCAACTGTCACATAATAGTGCTAATGAAAATGGTTTGACAGTCACGTTCTGTAGAATTCACCAAACCTTCTATTTACCTATAACATACCTCGTGGTTTACGTAACAAAAACATAGAAATTACGCAGTTAGAAATCGATTGTTATTCTTTTGAACAATACCAGATAGACATGCATCAAACTTTATATAAATTTTTGGTCTTAAAATCTTGTTGTTCATTTTGAAAAAATATCCAAAATAAATAACAAAGGCGTATGATGACGTAAGTAAGCATACTCGATATGGGCGTATTACAAAGGTATTAGAAATTTACAGACTTCCAGATGAAGAAAGAGCGTGAAAATTCGTAGGCCAGAAAATTTGTTTAGTTGGTTAGTGAACAAAATTTACGAGAGGTTAAATGTATAGACAATGGTGAAGATACTGTAATATAAAATATTACAGTATCTTAAGATAAAATATTATAGTATCTTCACCGTGTGCGACGCGCTTAATACTTATTTTATTTAAAGGTCATAAACAATAACCTCAAAGGAAATTCACAAGCTATTTCCAACAATTTACGCTATAATTATAATATTCAACGTTCACATCAGATGTTTAAAATGTCACTGAACCGAATTGTGCGTACTTACTTCAGGTAAAAACAAAAAACGTAGCACACATTAAGATATGTACCTACTAAGTTTTAAAAGAAAAGTCAACCAAAGAAAGTTTAAGAGGACAGAGGAATGCATGATTTGACAAAAATGCCTAGGTTTTGTGTTAGATAATTTCCATATCTCTATCTTATTGAGCATATTACGAATAGAGTATCATATTATGAAGAGAAGGAAAGGAGGACTAGAATTTAATGTAGTAATCTAGAGATTTAGAGAATCTAAATGTCTTCTATACGAGCAATAACTTAACAGTAAATTCACGTAAACTTCTCCCCCTTAATAAAAATGTGTATTCCAAAGCCAAATTTCCGAAAACATGTAAATTTGAACACGCAAATCTCCTTTAGTGAAATTAATATCAATAAAGGAACCAAGGACTCTTTATATAATGGCTTTTTCCTCGACGTTTCCTAGTTTGTTAGACGTATCCTTGCATGATAACATACTATTTCAAACGATTACTAATAGACTTGCAGAACTCGTGTAACTTTAAATTACTTTGCGAATTAAATACAAAATATTGAATCCAAATTGTTACATTATTCTCGTGTGAAATTTAATTAAATGTATTTCTGAAAGATGAACGTCTGAAAGAAGAAAACGTATTTCAAAGGATGCAGTTATTTTTCCCTACAATTTATTTCTTAAGTGACTTAAAACGTATTTTAAAGATAGCAGATGTCCGTGATTCAACAAGACAATCAAATGAACCTAAAAAAACAAATGTATTGAAAGCGTTTTCCTTCAGTCTATATTAGTGTTATTTTCGGCATCGTAAATTTGTTGTGTCTTTATAGGTCAAGAGCTCTTATTGCGTCGACTTCTGATGTACAGATAGTCAATAGACCGTAGTATTTTATTTCGATTGTTGAAATATAAATTAAGGAACTGTAATCAAATTCTTTCAATGGAATGGTTTATCATGTATATATTGTATGGATTTTATTACAAAAAATACCAAGTTATTGGAGGTTAAAGCAATCCCATTCAATTCCTACTGAATTTTGTATTCTGTAACATTAAACGCAGAATTTTCTCAGTTATATTTTCCATTCAGCCCTCGCTTTTTAAAAACCGAAATGCCGGGTTTAATATCAGGTATATTTTTCTTTATTTTTCACAGCAATGATTCACCCTAAAATCTTTCATCCCGATTTTCTTTCTATGTTTTTCGCATCAGTATGCCTGGTTCTTTGAAGTTCATCCCATTTCAACTCAAGGGCACATTAAATATCGTTAATAAATACTGAATTTTCGATTAGGCCCACCAATGCTTTTATCTGGCAGTCGGTTTATTTTAACTGTGTTTTGTATATACGCTTACGCGAAAATTACGAGCCAATTAAATTTTTAACGCGATGGGTATTTTTATAGTATTCGATACGATATCGTTACGGCATAAAACTTTACGATTAATACGAACAACGAATACAATTAGTGGCTCTAAGGTTGATGCCTTTGGCGTCTTTTGTCTAGCCTATTTCACGTCCTTGCTGGACAATGGACATGTTGTATAAAAGTAGTTTAACATGAACTGAAACACTAGAATTTTGCAGGTGGCTTGACTCCTATACGTTTCACGTGCCTTATACAACTTTCCATCTCATTATCATCTACTTCGAATTTTACTACCGCCCATAAAGTATCATATAGAAGTTCCCAAAAATCGGCTTAGGCTGTTACTATGGATCAAATTTCATGTATAAGATTTTACGTAGGTATCTAACTGATATTTAGCTATGCTTATTATTATTGAATTTAAATAATGAATTTCAAACGTTTCGTTTACGTTACGTTCAAGCATTATGTCATTTCAGGTAGTTAATATGAAAATAATAAAAAATTACCTAACGATAATTTTTTTATTTTTTATTTCAAATACATACAATATCGTCTCGGACATTATAATAACGCTTTTATATCAAAATATTTTAATAAAACCTCGAGTGACGTTAATTGAATGTATGTCAGTATGTTTGTAAAATTCGTGTTTGAATTAATATTTTCTCACTTCAATAACTTCAATTGTTTATTTGATTAAAAGGAGAATGGGCATTTTACTATGGAAGTTGGGCCTGAACCCTTGAGTTGGACCAATACACATGAGATATTGTTTTTATAATAGATCATAACACATACATAACGGGAAAAATATATATAAAAAAATAATCAACCGGGTTTTTGTACAGTCACATCAAGTTTTATTTCTTTGTGTATAATATTTTTTGCAATAAATAACTGTTATAAGACAATGACAATATCTTTATGTTACTCCAATTCACTTTCACTTACAAATACGTACTAATCTTAAGCCTTCTAATAAGCGAAATACACTAATATTATGTTTTGTAACAGGTACCCATACCGTGTTTATTATAATTTAACGTAGTTAGACGTTTTTTGTGGTTAAATTCAGTCACTCCAGTGACATTTAGATTTATACTTACTTCACTCGAATTAAAAACACCGTTATTGTGCGCAAAATAATAGCCAAATGAATAAAACTTTTTGCCTTGACTGTACAAGAACCCGGTTGATTTATTTTTTTATTTTATTTTTTTCGTAAGGTATGTGTAATTATCTATCACAAAAACAATATTTCGTGTGTATTGGTCTTAGCCCAAGTTTCAGGCCCAATTTGCCCATTCTCCTTTAAAATATTTAATTTTGCACATCATAAATAAAATTATTTTTTCATCGTTGTATTTATATAGCGAATACAATTGTTTTGATAAAAAAGAGCGTGTGTGCCGAGCACACGTGTCAGAAGTGAAACTTCTTTGCCAAGATTCAAAGATAGCAAAATCGTCGCCTTACTCCATGACGTGACGGTATTGCCATGACACGACCTTGAAATCTTCTCTTCTCTTACTCTCAACGCGCCTAAGGAAGTTTCACTTCAAAAATTCGAATGTATAAAAAAATAAAGTTTTGTACTTACTGGTCGGTCGAAACTTCGACACATCCGTGCCACATTTCTCCCTGTTGTATAGAAGTTTCTTGCAAACACGCCATGGTCCGAAGTATCCTTGGTCGAAGTTTGGATTCTCCACTGAAACAAAGAGATAGCATTAAATTCATATGTCCAAACACATTTAAACTTTTAAAACTTATTTTAGATATTTTAGAATATTTTTGATGTCTAGACTAATTTATTATTGTCGAAAACCTCACGATGAAATTATTGAAGCGCTATAAAAAATGATATTTATGTTGATTGCAATAATTAAGAAAAAACACCATATCCACCAATCATATTATTATACTTTTCTTAACAAGAAGATAAACGGACACGTCATCCATACTTATAATATTATAAATGCGAAAGTAGCTCTGTCTGTCTGTTACTTAATCACGCCTAAACTACTGAACCAATTTGCATGAAATTTGGTATGGAGATATTTTGATACCCGAGAAGGACATAGGCTACCTTTTATTGCGAAATATGTACCACGGGCGAAGCCGGGGCGGACCTCTAGTACACAATATATGGACTGTTAGTATATTGACACAGTAAAATTATTAGTTTTAGATTTCTGTAGCCTTAAGACAGGATTAGATCATGATAATAATAAACCTTCATCAGCCAACACAATAACTACATTACAATGCTAAAATAGGTAGGAAAGTTGGGCAATTTTAATTAAAGAAATTTCATATTATGGCTTCATAGGTGCATCATCAAACACGATATTTTCTATTCCGACCCATCACGGGCTACCAAGGCAGACGTTTATCACCTGATTAATAAATTGCTTGTGACATAATAGAATCTCGTACAAGGGCGATGACTAACTCAATGAAGCTATTAATTACTTATTCAGTCATGATAATTACACAAACCACAATGATAATTGGTGAGCGAAAAAAACCTGTAGATAATTTCTGCTGTAACTTTTATTGAATGGCGCCATGGGAAACAATTGCGTGTAATAGTTTTTAATTTTTATTTTAAAATTGTTTTATAACTTAATATGTAGGTATAAGATGAATTTGAAAATATTAAATTTTGTTTATTATTTCATAGAAGTATGAAGTTTTTTTATGTACCTATATTCCTACATACAACTACAAGTTGACGATATGTAGTTAATAAAATTTACGATGTACATAAACACATATGTAAATGATTACACGTATAAAATGTTTTGTCTATATTTCCCTTTTTACATGAATTGTTGTTGTAGTTATTTTACACACAATATGAGCTTCCCTTTGTAAAAACTAAAAATAAATAATAATTAATTAATGTGTATTGTTTTGACCTCACCTGTCTTTGTAAGTTATTATTGACATCACCATGTATGACGTGACATGTTTTGTAGTTGTGTAATTTTTATTTTATTAAATGCTTAGTTTTAAATGAATTTATGATCATTAATTAATATGCATATAGAATATGACAGAAAGAAAAATATAAACAAATGCACAGTATAGTTAAGATTTTTAGTTATTGGAAAGATATTTGCTGTAACAGTACCTACGTCTATTATAATATCTTCATAAACATTCGTAAATCAGTATCAAATACACGCTAACTAGGTTGAAATGATCCTGCGAATTGGCAACTATCTAATTTGTACCGAGGTTTAGCTGACATTGAGTATAATTTACCAGTTTTATTTCACGTGAGAAACAACAACCACAGATTGGTTTCATTCATAAATAAACGTTAAAATTGTATGTCGATGAATAATATATTATGGGGAGGTTTCTCTAAAGTTTAAATAGTATCTGTAACTTCACTGGCAATATATCTCGTAGTACCGGTAAGTAGGACTATGTGTTAATCAAGATTTTAAACTATCTCTGTGCAAAATTTCATAGGTACCGGATCAGAACATTTTGCGGAAAGAATAACAAACATTAATTCATTGTTCATACATACGCCAACCTCAAGATCGTTCGTACGTTTATACTTAACAACCCACCAGGCCGATGATTTTGAAAAAAATCCGATAGCAAACAAAACACTATGAAAACTTTTACAAAAGAACGAAAATCTGTAAGCGTAGCGTTCAATAGAATAGACTACGAATGTATGAGATTGACGTAGGCTGTAGATAAACGTATCTACAGGTTACGTCAATCTCATACATTCGTAGTCTATTCTATTGAACGCTACGCTAACAGAAAGCCACTTGACTAGGGGGGTTGTTCTACTAATGCCCTATATAATGAGGGGTGCGGTGACATGATTGGTGGGAGCGTGACCCATTTTCTTTTCGACATTAAAAACGTGAGGTTCGTTCGACTGTCTGCCCTTATTTTACCCGACGCAAAGACATTCTTGATAAAGTTATTACTGTAAAGCTACTCACGGATATCCCGAGTTGGAAAGGCGAATTTTTATTCAAGTCTAAATCAAAATCCGGCCTTTTTATGTTATATCATAGATAGATGCTAATTTCTATTTCTTATTATTTTAACTTTCAAAATCGTGTACAATTTCTTTCCTATTTCTGTTATATATCTGACTATCCTTATGACCTTCTCTCTTCATCCTTTACGTGCCTCGGCCGTCTTACAAAAAATGTAATGGAATAGAATAGAAAACTACGTGTGCATATCAATAATTATCATTTAATAGTACTAAGTAGTAAAGCGAAAGTAAATAAGATTAAAATATAGGGTAAGCTTTATCACAATTTTACGATTCCAAAGCGTGTAAGGTAATCGGCAGGTGCATAATATGTAAGCATGAAGTATTACGCCGTACCAAATTTTATATTGAACTCAAAAACTACTAAACATGGATGGAATATAATACATCCGAAAATGCATTATTTCAAACTTATATTATCCTGATAAATTTTTGGCAATACTAGAAATGCCTTTTTGGCATCCCTATACGAGTAAATATATCATCTTACAGATAGAACAGGATGGAGGTAGTTTTATAAATGTCAATTACCTACTTTTAATGTAAATAAGCTTAAGCTTATGCAGTGAACGTGAGCATTTGTTTACATTTTTCAAGAAAATATTTTTTCTAATAATAAAAACAAATGGGCCGATTACCAAACCAAAATACCTATATTTGTTTTACTATTGCATATCAACAAATCTTAAACAGGTTAATAACGGTAAGATAGCACTTTATTCTTATAGAACACGTACTACATACAAACGAACGTGTTGAGCCTTTCAACTAATGATATGTATCGGCTATTACAAGACAGAAACGCGTCAAGAACATGATTTGCAATTGATATAAGCGCATCAACAATTGACCAGTGACCACAGAACATTGCCATTTGCCGCAAATGGAAGTCTGTTTGTTTGAAGACCAGCTATCGAACAAGGTTGGGTCACCTTCAACCGGAGAAGTCGCGACGGATAATTTAAGATATGATTTTTGTATAGAGATATTTAGGGGGCTAGGGGACATAGCGGCTACTTTTAACCGTTGTAAAAAATCCCATAGAAACTTAAAAGAACAAACGTTTGAGTACGGGGGCGAAGGCGCATTCGGAAATCCAGCTAGCATTATCCTTTATCACAATTAAATCATAATAAAAAAATATGCATGCTGGTTGCATGCTGGAAATCTCATTTAATTTGCAAGCTGTAGCTATATTAAATAACAATAAATTTGAAAAGAAGCACCATATCATAAAAATATCATTCTGACTTTGCCTTGATGAGTAGGGTGCGAACTGTCGAGTATATAGGTCTTTTCTTTGCACTTTCAAAAGTTACATCACTGGCTGCAGTACTAATTACACCACGTCTTCTAGAACCTGAGTGGCACATTTGCACCTCATTAACACTGAGTCACATGTCAATTGTCCGACCTTGTGTAGTTCAAATGTTTCAACCCGCTTTCTTACTCATCCCGTTTTTAATTGGCCATGCCAACTTTAGATGCATTGATAGCTATTGAGGCGCTAGATTGCGTTTGCATATAATGTAGGGATGTATTCACATCCTTAAATGAATTGGGAAAGTTATTAGTATGAATATTTGATAATCATGACTCATGAGGATTCTGTTAACTAAACTTTGAAACACTTTCAGAGTTTCAGACTGAATGGATATCAATATATATGAAACCATCCTATCTATTTTGCACATTAACATATTTGATGTATTGTTAAATATATGAATATTAAAAAGGGATAAATTATTAGCTGTTTCAAGCGCTTCAAGCAGTTTTATTACATTATACAAATTACAATAGATGGAAGAATAATTATCCTTGCATTTTTATAGCCGTTAACATCTGATCAAAACAAGATATTAGTCACACATTAATATGTACGACATAAGGCACTTGGTTGTATGTATGTACGTACATATATTGGTACAATATTGAGTATGTCACTAGAATTGCAGTCAACGGCTAGAAGTGATTCATAGGAATCGATACCTTTGAATCATATTACATATTACAAATATAATTTGGAAAATCCAAAAGTGCACGATTCATATTTTTTTTAATAAATATTTATTAATTATTATTTTTGTTTATTTAATAACAATTAAACCACATCGAATCAGACCCTGAAAAATGAAAGGGTTCTATTCCTGAGCATACTCAAGCGTAAGAGAAAAAAAAAGACTCGATTAGTAAAGTATTTCGGTCGCTATCGTGTTAACAAGAAAAAGGATCCGCACATACAGACACACGGACGTCCAAGACAGAACTTTTTTAAACTGTTTTTTAACTAGTTTAAATAACAAAAATGACATCAAAAATATCATGAACGTTAAAAATAGTGTTTTTTCTTAATATGTGTGTGTATGTATTATCTGACAAGTGCAATGTATGATACATAAAGACATTTTAAGTTTGAAAAATCAGATGTTTTGCGCGAAGTGACAGTAGTACCCACCTCAACGCTTCGCTTATGAGGCGTGCAATATATATGTATGAAGATATACGTAATGACACCTGTATGTAATGTGATACATGTTCTAAGGTTAATAATGGTAAGGCCGAAGACTTTACTGTATCAAGGGGTAGTTCTGTATATTGTATAGTTCTATTAAGAATTCCCTTGTGACCTTGACTTGTTATTTGATTTTCCTGTATCTTCCTTTCCAAGAAAATATCACTACACAGTGTGTAATCAAAATTTGCTCTTGCCTAAAAGAATGAGCTATCAAAACAATTCTGAAAATTGCCTATTCACCAATAATTGCACCTGACCTCCTACTGGTAACAACAACACGCTAACTTTGAAATCAAGGAAAAACTACTACAACAAAAACGATATATTATCCACAGTATTGTATATCCCTGATTATAATTGAATATTTTCCATCGCGTGTAAATTGACAGAAGATACAAGAAAATGCCATATTCTTGTAGTGTCTTAACGTGGGAATCTACAGACTAATCTTCAGAGAAGAAAAAGTGCTCTTTCCTTTGTTGGTTTTGCCTTTACATTGATCAGTTAAAAAAACAACCTTCGTCATGCAATATTATATTCATGTTTAAATTAATTTATAACTTTTTACAAAAATGGCTTCGCATTCGACTTTAAACTCGTGACTTCCAACTTCAAGCACAATGTCGCATCATTTCTCTCATCTAAAAGGACGAATCACGCTTTCATACAAATCAGCAGTCAATTGAATTACGTCATCACTGACAATGGATGGTGCTTTTGCATCAATGCATTCGTGAGTTCTGCTTACAGCTGTGTATCACAGTAAAAAGATTCGAACAGTACAAAAACTTTGACGAAACGTTCGAAACCTATTATCCACGTAAACATACGCATCAATAAGACTTTCAAGGGTACTCCGAAGCGATTGGCGTTTAGGAGTCACGTAGAGTCGTTGCGTATGTTTATAATATGGTTTTGCCGTTTCGAACGTTTTATAGTAAGTTTCGCTACTGTTCATATCTATTTACTGTGTGTGTACTGAACAATAACTCGTAAAACGCAAGGCGATAATTTTAACGATTGTACCACATTCTACTGAGCGCCGGCAAACCGATAGCCTAGTTCGCATCTAGACATAAAACTGCATTGTGGAAGGTAAATTCGCAGAGTAAATATTTTATTAGACTGATGGTTGATATCGATTGGTTGGCGCCTTTTATTGTAGACTTTGTAATAACTAAAATACGTTGATGGAATATTTTTTTTATAAATGGCTTGATAGAAATGCGGGCCTTCAAACAAGTAAATAGGCGATTGATGTGATTTAATATTAAGGTTGATGTTCCGACCGTCCCTCCATACATTTTTGATTACCTCTAAACACTTAACACAGACACTATTTCTTTAAAACTAATCATTTTATCACTTCTCTATAATGAAATGTGTGCGCGTTCGACCTTTTTAATCAATAATTTACAATATTTACTTAGAAAAACAACAGTAAAATACCGGAAAAATTTGACACTTCTACAGTAGTGTGCGTGACTTTTGCCAAGCGAAACACGACATAAAGCACGACATCTAGCGCATAGACTATATACTTATTACAGATCTAGCGCGTCAATGTCTAAACGAAAGGCGATGTTTAGACATTGACGCGCTAGATGTCGTGCATTCGCGTTCGTTATCTTATGCATAATGAGCATAATTCTAATAAATCAAAGTTCTGTGTAAAAATTGAGTAATTTCATTTCCAATCGTTCAAAGAAAATAACAATAAAATAAAATAAAACTAATGACCTTAGAAACTATGTTTTTTTTTATTTATTACTCATTATTGTTCGTCCGTCGTAGGTCTGTAAACTGTATTGTACACTGAAGGTAAATGGTACTGTAGGTACTTTAGTTCGGCGTCGTCGCTCGTCGGCTTGATATAAAATTACATTCTTGATTTCATTGACACGCGCTATGATTTGCGCGCGGAATTTCTTGTGTTGTGAATTTATTTTTGTATGCTATGCATTTTAATTGATTCAAATTGCAATGTTTCTCTAGTATGCATTTGAGACTATATTGTAAATTGTAATAATTGATCGTGGGTATAGTAATTAATTATTCTAATAACGCAATTAGATAGTAATATATGTATTTTCGGTGGGATTCAAAACAAAAAATTGGCCCGTGATTTTTATGAAATTTCACCACATTGCAAATCACATCAATCATAGTTCATACACATGTATGACGAAAGTGATTAGTATTGTGGCTAACATTGACTCATCAGTTCATCACTGAAACCAGTGATAAATCAGTACCTATATCATATTGTGTTTGAATATTTTTAAACAATGATATAAGTATACAATTATTATAAATCGGTAAACTATCAAAGTAATCACAAACTTGCAAACATTGGTAAAATGTCCAGTAGTTTATGAGCCTATTCATTACAATCAAACAAACAAACAAAGTTTTCCTCTTTACAATATTAGTGTAGACAAACACTATGAATACGATCACGAATGCAAATTCGGGGATTTTCTAATTATTGCTAAATAATAATTGAATTCGTTTTGAAATACTCTATAATTTTTAGTGTATAAATAGACATTTATAATGTGGTGCTCATTTTTTTTGTACTGCTAACGCTATTGTAGGTACCTATTTTCGTTGTTTTATTTCAAGTGAACACGGCCATACAATTTTGTCACGAGCCGCCTATGATTGTAGGTACTTTTGTTAGGCTCCTTCGTCGTCCGCGTCGGCTCGAAAGTTCTTGATTTCATTGTCACGCGCTATGATTTGCGCGCGGATTTTCTTGTGTTGTGAATTTATTTTTGTATTATTATTATTTTTTATTTATTTTTTTATTTTATTGATTCAAATAAAATATTTCACTAGTATGCATTTGAGACTATATTGTATTATGTATAATTTATCGTAGGTATAGTTATTCTTATAACGCAGTTATATTTTCGGTGGGACAATTTGACCCGTGATTTTTCTGAAATATCACCACGTTGCAAATCACATCAATCATACACACGTATGACGAAAGTATAGTGGCTATAATTGACTCATCAGTTCATCACTGAAACCAGTGATAAATCAGTATATCATATTTTATTGTGTTTGAATATTTTTTAAACAACGATATATACAATATTATTATAAATCGGTAAACTACCAAAGTACTTCCGAATTTTCAGACAGACAAACAAGTAGTTTGAACACGCAGTTTTCTTATACTAGTAGCAAAAATCAAAACCATAATATTATGTTTACCTACTATATTTTACTAAAAGTCGAGACGTGCGTCGAAATCGTAAATAATAATATGTTTTTCACCTTCCTGGTTATTTTCCCATAGTAAATAGTGTTTTAGGTTTGTTGTTGTAGGTAGGAATAATAATAATTATTCTTACATGTTGGTTATGAAATGTATATTGAAATAATTTACTTTTACAAATCATTAGTGATATAAGTTTTGAGTGAAAATGCTTGGATCAGCATAATATCATATGGTACTTCAAATACATGTTTTGATAAAAAAAACAATAGTGTAATAAAATAAAACTGCGTTTTATTGTAATCAATGTTGACAATTTTAAATTCCAAAATTATTGATCAATAAAATAGTTTACACCAACAAATATAACTTTTATTTTTATAACAATCGTTCATAATATAAACCGTAGCAGGTGGCGTTTTGAAGTTCTGTCTACTCATACAGAAAAATGGAAAACTTGTTTTTTTTGTAAACAATTTATTACTCATGTTGTTTGGCAACTCGAAGCGTGGTCGTCGTGATTTGCGCGCGGAATTTCTTGTGTTGTGAATTTATTTTTGTATGCTATGCATTTTAATTGAATCAAATTGCAATATTTCTCTAGTATGCATTTGAGACTATATTGTAATAATTGATCGTGGGTAGGTATAGTAATTAATTATTCTAATAACGCAATTATATTTTCGGTGGGATTCAAAACAAAAAATTGGCCCGTGATTTTTATGAAATTTCACCACATTGCAAATTATATATTATACAATTACAATTACAATTATTATAAATCGGTAAACTATCAAAGTAATTACAAACTTGCAAAATATGCTTTTCCGAATTTTCAGACAGACACACAATTTTATTAGTTTGTTTTAGCAAAGTAGGTACCTATACCTATACGCTTACGTCGCGCGTCGCGTCGTCGAAAACGGTGCGCCCAGAAACAAACATACCTAATTCAGTTACAATCCTTTTTTTGTTCCGTAATTTATTGTATTTATTCTAATACGATTTTTTTTATTCGTCGGCCAGTTCTACTAGGTATAAAAAGATAAAATTGAAATATAATTATTGTAGCGACAGCCATATTATGTTACTATGTTTTCGTAAATATGTTTTTCACCTTCCTGGTTATTTTCACATAATCTTATCTTATACTAGATTTCCGCCCGCGGCTTCGCCCGCGTTTTCAAAGGAAAACCCGCATAGTTCCCGTTCCCGTGGGATTTCCGGGATAAAACCTATCCTATGTGTTAATCCAAGTTACCCTCTATATGTGTGCTAAATTTCATTGT
>CAJQZN010023419.1:0-10953 GCA_907164685.1 Colias eurytheme | reverse complement strand
GAGCGTGCTCGCCTCGAGGAACGTGGGACGCCATGATGTTGGCACCTGGGTGGAAAGATTGGGAGATAATTAGTGATTTTTAGGCGCGATTTTTAAATCTGTAGTAAATAGAGTTGCGTACAAAAATATTCGTTTTTAAATATTCGTATATTCGACGAATAAAAATATTCGGTAAATGTCTACTATCCGGCGAATACGATATTCGTATTCGTCGAATAGTAGGTATGATATTCGTATTCGTATTCGTAAAAGTAGTATTCGTTGCATCACTAGAAATAATAAGTGTATTTTTAGTTAAAAACTCATGATGTACAGCTCGAAGAATAGCTCGAGCGTGCTGGCTTCGAGGAACGTGGGACGCCACGATGTTGGCACCTGGGTGGTTATGATTTGTGAATATTTGGATTTACGAGGAGCATCTTTGGTAAAAATTATATTACATGATAAAAAAAATACGTCTAGCTTTATTACAATATACTGATGAACATTTTTATGAACAAACATTTAAATTAATTCAAGGTAAAAACTTTTTAATTCAACGTTTAAATTTTTTCTATTCATAATGTTAAGAAATGAATTTAATACAATATACTAGCAGATCTGGCGAACTTCGTTCCATACAAACAGTTTCAATTTTTCATTATAGTAATTCAAGTAAAAATCTTATTTTTCTATTCATAATTCATGGGGAATCATCACCGAACATCACCATAAATCACCACACTTCACCATCTATCACTTCACACCACCAACCTGTATACTACATTAACATAATCCACTCATCACCAATCACCACCAATTGTAAACATCCACCACTTCACACCACCAACCTGTATACAAAAAGCTCGTCACCAACCACTACCACACATCACCATCATCCACCATACTTCACCAACCTGTATAGTGCACAAATCGTCCGACGACTCATCATTCGACGTGCCAATGAAGTCAAACGTTAGACAATTATGGGCCAATCGCAACAAAGCAGCGAGTAAGGCTTGCTGACTTTCATCCGCGAGGGAAAGTTGTTTTCCTCGAGCGGCATTTAGTAGGGAACACGATACACGAAATATTTCAAATAATTGCGTATCCCTGGAAAGGAAAAAAATGCAATTTTAGGCGTCGTTCCACATAATTGCGAATTCCTGAAAAAAATGAGCGTGTATGCCGAGCACACGAGTTAGAAATGAAATTTCTTTGGCTATATTGAAAGTACCAAAATCGTCGCGACCATGAAGTGTTACTCTCAAAGCGCCTAAATTAGTTTCACTTCAATAAATAATTTTCTCAAACTCACCGAAACGAAGAAGCAATCTTCCTATGTTTGGACAGTGAGCGACTGACATCACTCTCGAGCACTTGATTCATTTCCACAACTAACTGCGAGAGTAATTGAACGCCGATTGTGCATGTTTCTACTTGACCCTGGAACATTAATATATTATATTTAAAAAGATAGCTGATATATTATGTATATACTTTTGTTTATATACATAATATATTGCATACTAGTAAATAAAACCGGCAGTTCCTATATTTTAAACAGTAATTATTATAATAATTGACCCGAACAACTTAGTCTGCTAAAAAGCGACAATGTTTACAATTTTTGCAAAGTTTTTCACAAATACTCCTATCGTAAGATGTAGGTTTTCTAGAAAATTTTATATAATATTTTTACTAAACTTTTACTGTGTATACTAAATAAGTAATGATATTGGGAGATTGCCAAAAACATTATAATTAATTATTTTCACCAAAATAAATATTGTCCACGCATTCAAATCAAATATTACTATATTAATGTTGAATTCATGCATTGACTCAATGTATTGTTACTAAACAAAAATTTTTTTTTTTATATTTTTAACTTTTTTGTCCAACTGTACACTCTACACTTTTTTCCCTACCATACTTTTCTTTCACCTGTAAAAATCCCGTGGTGACGTCATTGAGCACATTGTGGAACACAAACTCCTCCTTGACCGTGTCGAACCAGCCGAGCTTTGTGATGCGCGCGAATAGTGATATTAGTGCCTGGAAAAGTAAAATATATTCATTTTTATATGTTTTTACTTTTTTTGATACAGGTAAATAACAAAAAAAATGTGTGCGTGTACTAGTGTACACACTACACACATAAGAAGTGAAACTTCTTTATGATCTTATTTTTCAAAAAATAATTAACTATGTGCAACTTTACAGAAATACGTCGGTCGAATCACGCGTGGTAGCTGGATAAGAAAAAGATGGCGCGTAACGGAAAAATGTCACGCGTAACGAATAAATGTTTTTTTCCAACCCCGATAAAGAAGTTACACTTCAAAAACTGTTATTGACAATAAAAAATTAAGTTGTAATTCATATTTTTTTATATACTGGCAACTCATTTAAATTGGGCCCATTTGACTTAAAATTTCAAAGAAAAATAAAATACAGGTTGTCTGGAAGAAATCGCTATTTAGCGATAAGGCCGCCATTTGTTACAATGTATCCTAGGTTAAGTCTCAATTTGTAATTTATCTAGAGCAATAAATCATAAATAAATAAATGAATGTAGCATACAAATACAAATTTAATAATTGGAATACATAGTAAATTTGAAAACAGTCTCCTGTTTATATTTTACAATAAAAATATGACTAATTGATTGTATATTAATTATTTTCCAAACAACTCGCTTAAAGTAAAACTAGAAAAAAGCTAAGAAATGATCCTCCTCTAGAAAAATCCGATAAAAATACTACACTACTAAACACATACCTGAACAACAAAATTTGCCAACTTAGGTCGAGACGCCAAGTAATTTAGTATATAATTCCTAATATCTAGCCTCTGTTGTATTGATAAACTGCTGGTTGGCCTGAAATATAAAAAAAAAACATATAATTTATCAAGTACATAAAATAATTAATATAGTTAGAAAAAAAAGACGTGTGTCACTCGGGGACTACCGCGGTAAAGCTATTGCATGCTATGCCTTGAAGCCACACCTCCGCGCCCGTCGGAGAGGGGAGCGTGAGGTTTTTTTTCGTTACAGAATTTCTGGATTCGGTCCCCGCGCTCAAGGCCCGCGATAGAAGCTATGCAATAGCTCTAATAAACTCGTTAAATAATATTTGTATTGTCTGATCCATGATAAGTGTACATAGTTTGAATTAAATCTGTCCGTTTAAAGTGGGTCAAAATCGAGTCTAAAGGAGTCTGTTACATACAAACATACAGGTAATAAAAGCGTGATAAAAATTTGAAAAAATACAAAAAATGTGTACTACAATTTCGCTTATTTTGTCATACATAAGTGGATATAATAAAGAAATTAATTCAATCAAATATAGGTTTAAAAAATCGAAATATAGACATATAATTTGAAAAATTTAACTGTAGAAATTAGTTTCTTATTGATGATATATATTTTTTAGTCAAAAACTCCAAATGTTATGTTTATAATGTAGATTAAATATCAAAAAACTATTTTTAACCCAACTTCAAAAAATTTAGATTTTTTTTTGACTCAATAAAAGAAAATGCTTAACTTACCTACTAACCAATTTTCCTAAAGTAGTAGCTGCTAATAATTGTGAATAACTAGAGTCCGCCCTTTCAAGTAACGCCTGACATTTGCTCAGCGTGTCCGGAGATTCCTGAAAAATGAGAACGTACATACATTTATCGGTGACGCAAATTTAAATTTACTTTTTTCAATTATTGCTTAAGTAAAACTAGTCATTAATCAAAATATTAAAATTAAAAACAGAATTTTCGCAGGTTGGAATGCTGACAAATATGTATTTACTAGTTAAACATTTTTAAATTTTAAAAACACTTATTTAGACTAAACTGTGTAAACTATTTATTCCTTATTCAATTGTCCTTAAAATGGAATATTTATTAAAAAAAAAATGTCGAATGATGAAATCCATTACCATTCGTTTTCTTTTTCAGTTCTTTCAAATATCCATCAACCACAATAAAGAAAATATATTCACCGTTCAAAGTGAAAAGACATAAGTGTGTATCTTATTACACTTACACAAATATTTTTTTTTGTGTTTGAGTAAATCTCACCTGAAACGCAACAACCGCCTTCTCCGCTTGTTCCCGTACCAAGGGATCTTGTGACTCGTACAATTGTTTGCATAACAATTCTATTTGCACCACCTCCTGTAAACGAATATTATTCTTTGAATATCTATACTAATGTATCCATACTAATATTATAAATGCGAAAGTAACTCTGTCTGTCTGTCTGTAACTCAAACACGCCTACTACTTAACCAATTTTCATGAAATTTGGTATGGAGATATTTTGATACCCGAGAACGGACATAGGCGGACATAGGTGGAGACGAAGAAAAAAAAATGTCTCGGTCTGGCAGGACACAGAAGGCTGATCACCTACTTGTCACTAAGGAAAATCGATCTGTGAAACAGATTTATAATGCATCTGCCCCTTACCTCACTAAGGGACATGGGATTTCACTTATTAATGAGTCTAAAATTTTCATGATCGGAACAGTAATTTTTTTTAAGAATTAGAAGAAAGAAAATTATCTAAACCATATGAGATAAATAAATGGTTTGGTATTTCATAAAAAAAGCATATAAAAACCTCTACGATAGCTACCTAGTATCTATAATATATGTACCAAGGTTGAAACAAAACCACTTTTATCTTTAAGTAATTAATATTAAAATGTTAGTTTATTTACAAGGCTAATTTCTCCTAATCATTATCCAAACAAGTATAGTATTTATTAGGTCATACTATTTAAAACCTATTTTTCTTTCTTTTAAATCAAATAAAGCAATTTAAAAGTAACTAGCGTTTCACCCTGGCTTTGCCTGTTGTTTATATATAGCATGTAGCACACACACATAGGTATATAATATAATAATAATATTATAAAGAGGAAAGGTTTGTAATTATGTATGTATGGTTTTCACGCATAAACTACTGGACCGATTTCAAAAATTCTTTCACCATTAGAAAGCTCTTCACTGAGCAACATAGGCTAGGTTTTATCCCGAAAATCCCACGGGAACGGGAACTATGCGGGTTTTTCTTTGAAAACGCGGGCGCAGGCCGCAGGCGGAAAGCTTGTAGGTATATAATGGTAAAAAACCGGTCGAAATCGGTCCAGTAGTTCCTAAGTGCATTCAAACAAACAAACTTATCACCTTTATCTTATTAGACCATCTAAATATAGATATTATGTAGTTTAGGATTATACATGACAACCCGAAAATAATACGACGCAAGTAAAGTCGCGGATAAAGCCAGTTCATAAAAATATCACATTTACAAACTGTACCCCCTACTGTGATTCATTCAATAGACTAATTGATTTTTATTACATAATTGGGGTATTCCCATTGCATTGTAATTTTCTACCATCCTCCGTGCATTTCCTTTATGCGGTAGAGGTAATTCCGAAAATCATTTATGAATAACGAAATATATGTAACTTGTGTATGTGAGAATCTATTGAAATGAAGGTGTATTTAAAATGGTTTCAACCAACTTCAAAAAAAGGAGGATCATCTCTGGACTGTATTGTAATTTGAAAGAATTTTATGACATTTTTTTGTTGCCTTGCGGTTGATTGTTTATGATAATTAATGTTGTATACTAACATAGTGATAAAGAAATTACAAACAAGTGGACTTATGATATTTCTGTTAATAAATGAATTTGATTCCATTTAAATTCTATCCAGTTTGACATCAAACAAACATAGGGTTCGAGCTAGAGCAAGAGCTTTCTATTGTGATCTTATAGTTTAACCCATTGAGCCCTAAGCGGCCCGATCGGTCCCAGACACATTAGATTTTCTATTGTGTCTGTGGTTCCGGGGCCTGAGTTATTTATTTATTATTTTTTTTATTAAGCATCAAAAATTCGGATATTGTAGATCCATTTGTTAGTAAAAAAATAAACCTAAGTAATAATGTTAGTAAAATTACATCTAAAAAACTAAAAACTAAGTCCACCATAGGACACTCTACGCGTAGACATGTCGCTTTGACGCAACAAGTGTGCGCACAAAGTGTCCCATGATTGGCGCACTTACATCCTCCGCGATGGTCCTTATTAAATGAAAACTCTCAATTTGTTCAATGTTAGAAGTTAGAACATTGCATAGAATCTTTTCAAACACACTAAGAAGTAAGAACAATGAAAGAATGCTCTACAGCTGTTTACACTAAAAGAATTTCACATAGTGGGGTTAAAATGAGCATTTGCTTGTTCGATCTAAATGCACCGTAAAAATCCTTATTCCAATTTACTCTAATGTTTATTAGTATAAAACACAGAAAGAACAAAGTAGTACAGAACATGTAGTGTATAGTAATATGCAGGGTGCGGCAAGCGAAGACTGTGGTCTTTGCTTTTTGCATTATTCTATGCAAATACATTTTGTTTAGACTATTTCCTATGCTATTTTTAAAGTATTTAATAACAGTCCTCTTTTATTATCCCAGTTTTCCATGTCACATGATAAGAATAATAATAATTGTTATCTAAAGATCTGATTGAATATTATTAAAGGCACTTCCAATTTTCTAGATCTCATTGTTGGAGGCACATTTATAGCACTTCTAAATTTCTATCAATAAGCAGGTTAATAATTTAAAAAAGCTATTCTAATTTATTATTATTTGGAGTTACTAGATCTTTAAATAAAAAAATATTGCATAAAAACGAATTGTGTGTATAAACTCCTGAATCTGTGAATTGTTACTTTACGTGTTTTCAGTATGTAAAACCCAACATTTGTCCCTTTTTGTATTGGCACTGTAGGTCAGTACTGTTCATTTTTCCTGTATATTATTATAATATGTTTATTGTTAGAATTACAACATAATTATTTCAATTTCGAGGCGACAAGACTAGGTGAAATCTGTCAAAAGTCAAAATAAGTTATAACCAAAAAACGCCGGCATAGTAAAATAATAACACAATATACTTGTTTAATAACACATCCAATCTGTACTCATGTATTATAGAATCATTTAATGGTAAAATATCTAGTAAGTCGTCTAATTACCCATTCAAATTCAAGAAAACAATGTGCATTGATATCGTAAAATACGCCTTATCGTTTGTTATTACGATTCAGAAATAATTTTTTAATCATTTTATATTACCCGCGGTGGTTCAATAAGTTAGAATATTTCGATATCCATGAAAAAATGTATTATTTATGTACTTACTTGTTCTTCAGCCATTTTTGTTATTTTCACGCATTTGATTTGATTTTGATGTAAGTTTTGACGTTTCTTTTTTTTTATCTAGCCGACGGAAACGTTTCATTTCATGATTTTGCGTGTACCTATGTACCTATTTGGGAGACGATAAAGTAAGGATAAAGTACATATATTTAATAAAAAGTTTTTTTTTGTTTGCTGCATTCTCTTATTAAGAAAATGGGAAAAATTTAACATATTGTAGGAAAAGAGTAGTAATCATATAATATTTCTATACAGCTGAGTGCATACAGGTCATTTCATTTTAATTTCGATATTTGTATAGCATAATATAAATTCAAGAAAATATAAAAAACCTACGAAAGAAGAAAATCGATTAAGAGTCGGGATAAAGAATCCCGCATCATGATGATCTATATTACTTGCTCTGTGACAATGATATTTTCTGGATCATAGGTGGTGGAGTGGTTTCGCGTGGCCACAGTATGGCGAAACTCGCAGGTTCGAATCCCAACTCACATGATTTATTTTCTTAGGTCTATGTAGGTACACAAAAATAATAATTATTCTCCCTCATAATAGAACCTTTTATTAGATACTGGCTGAAAATCTTTTAAATAATCTATCACAAATACTGAAAATAGAACAATTTTCATGAAGACGTAATATTATGTGAATTCTATTTTTGTTCTATCAAAATTTATGTAAATCTTTGCCTGTTTTAAATAGATTAATAAAATTAGGAAAATGTAAATTTACATGATTTTATTGGCAAAACAAGAAATTTTAATGTATCGAAATGTTGAGAACCACTATATCAAAGATTAAAAAAGTCTGTACGATCGCTATAGTACCTCGTATTCTACAGGGAGAGGCTAAACATGTTCAAAAGAAATTAACCAAAAGTAAGTTTTTATTCTCTTTTCTTTTAGAGATCTCTTATCAGTAGCAGTTGATGGTATGTGCAAAATCCATCGCGCAGAAAGTACAATAATTGGAACTAGGAATCAATCTAATATTTTATACGTTAAATGAGTAGTACAGTCTTACTCTTTTTCTTCAAAGCCTGTATACCCAAATACTTAAAAGAAGTGTGGAGAGTGTCTGTTCTTAAACTTATATCAAAATACCCCTAAGCAATATAGATATATTGCTTAGGGGGGCATCTTCTGGGGTAGACCCAGAAGATGATATCCTCATAGTCTATGTTCAGTTTTTATACGCGGTACCGTTTATTAAAATTCCAAGATAAAAATTAGCCTCTTAAACATTTAAAAAGAATGTGAAAAATAGCGAAATAAATAGTTATTTTGGCTATTGAATTTTTGATTGTAACATTAGAAACTAACAAAACATAAAACTCATATTAATTTATTCGCTATTTTTCAGATTCCATACTAACATCGCGGGCCGCAAAGAGCACCAGTTCAAACAACTCTGGATCCAAAGATGACACAGAGCACAAAAACCTAGTTGATAAACAACCCATTCACATATTGGAAAAACCAGAAGAAAACTTAAATAAATCTGTAGCGCAAGCTCCAGAAGACAACTCGGAAGAATGTAATCGAATTATAAATAAAATTTTCGAAAATGACCCTGCAGTTGCTAAACCACTAGAACAAGCCACTGTCAACGCAACCACTAAAACTGATCATGAGGAATTGGAACAGAAGATGGAGAAACTTGAAGAAGCATCTGTAGTGCCATCACCACCTCAATTTGAAGAGCAAAATACACCAAGAGTACTTGGTAACCAGCAAATTTTAAGTACAATGACAGGAAGCGAATTTTCAGAAAGCAAAGGATATGATAGTAGCTTTGATGAACTGGCGAAGAAGTGTCTAAGCGTTCCACCCAACGAAATCGATGAATATATTATAAAAGAACTAAGAAAACATTACGAACAAACCAAGGGAGGAGTTTATGAGGGAACACCAAACGAAAGGTATTATAGCCAAGCGCTATATAATCCTGAAGTTATTCATCTAGGTAAAGTAAATTCCGCTACGAAAGCTGCTAACGTTCTTCATAACTTGGAAAAAGAAGAGGACGAGGACAAGTTTATTCACGTATACAAAGCAGAAATTACCCAACCGTTGCTTTTTGATCTTTTATCGACATACGAAGAGGAGACTGATTTGAACAAACACCAGCTGGAACGGCCAAGTTTTGAAACTCCATTGCTATTGAATCCATACGACAACAATTTGATATTCCCACTTGATGATTATGAACTTAGAAAGGATTTGTTAATCGAAACACCTAAAATAGCAGAAACAATGACTGTTACTGAAGCTGTACAAGAGAGTGATGTTACTAAAAATGAAGCTATGCCTCCCGCAGAAATGGAAATTGAATCTGAACGGCCTGCTATCGGTGAACAGTTACAAGGCACTGTAGCTGGAATAAGCCTTGGTGTTCCCGAGAATATCACAACTCCAGAGAGTTCACACACGTCAAAGATAACTGGTATAGACAAAAGCGCGTTTGTCTATTCACAGCATTCACATCGGCCACCAACAGAACCACCTCCAGATTGGCAGACGCAACTCGGACAACACGGTGATCGACAACCTGTCGTTCCAAATACGTCAATATCAGGAAAATTACCTGAAATGGAAAAGAAACGACGCCAACAAACTTCCGATTCAGCTATTTCGTCGCATCAAAACCTTCACGATCTGTACATGATAGGAATCAGTAACGAAATATCAGATATCCCAGAAATTCAAGCAGAAAACATTAGTATGAATATTTTCTCATCTAAATATTTGGAACTTCAAGATGAAGACGAAATATCGGCTTATGTAAGAAGAGATCCTTATACTCATTTCATTATTGAACCAGAACCTAAACAGGAAAAAGAAGAAGTATTATCGAAAGAGGATAGTGTCGAAAAGGTCAGTTCTGACGAGAAAAAGACTGTTGTAAAAGCCCAGAATCTAGAGGATAAGATAGCTGCAGCAACAGGACCGATACCAAACATCAATGAATCTGAGATACCTTTGAAAGAAATGCTAAGAAGAATCCGCGAGCGACATCGCCAAGAACTGTGCCGTGACTTCTTCAAAGAGGCCAGTCAATTTCAATTCTCCACATCTTGCAAACCCAAAGTTCCATTTCCGGGTCCTTGCAAACCTATTCCCAAAGAGAAGCCAAAATCCGAATGCCCACCGCCTCCCAAATGCCCTGAAAAGACAGATCCATGTGCACCGAAAAAAGACAACCCATGCTCAAAATTCACCCAGCTTGGCAACCAAATTTACAATTCCATTTGCTTCATTCGCCTTACCCATTTCAATACTTTCGGCAATGCTCAAACGATGCCCATAATAAATTACCAACCATACAAGCAATACTCCAAGGCAATTTCAACAACTACCTTGCAAATTCATTGCTTGAACGGAGCTTTAAAAGAAAATCCTATTGACGCCTTGGACGTCGACAATATGGAAGATGTTATATTAGCCAGAGATTATGAACCATGGACACCGATCCCTTCCTGGCCGATTCCGAAGAAAGATCAGAAGAAAAAGCTCGTTTGCCCCAAGGATGGTTGCAAGTTGTTACCACCGCCTCCCCTAAACCCAGCTGAAAAAGATAAGCCATGCGTCAGTTTTCCGAAGAAGACATTCTCTTTGGCAGAGTTGTTTGAGCACCAGCCGGTCACAAGCGCTCGGTACTAACCTGTTCTGTCCTGTTAGCAGTTCTGTCGGTTTTTGCTACTTAAATATTATA
>CAJQZN010023416.1:0-13643 GCA_907164685.1 Colias eurytheme | reverse complement strand
ATTTATAAATTTATAAAGCATTTGAATGCCATAAAACCAAAAATATAAATTCAAATTTATATTTTATATTAATCGCGGTTTCACCGGCATTGTTCCGCTGCTGTTGGTCTTAGCGTGATGATATATAGCCTAAAAGGCTTCCTCGATAAATGGGCTATCTAACACCGAAATATTTTTTCAAATCGGACCAGTAGTTCCTGAGATTAACGCGTTCAAACAAACAAATAAACTCTTCAGCTTTATAATATTAGTATAGATTCATACAGATATTTTTAACAAAAAAAAATATTTTTTTTTTTTCAGAACAACAAAAAATTGAAATAAGAATTCAATTTCACATTCAAGTCAGTTGAAAAATACCAATAAGAATAAATTGTAACAGGTGATTACTGATTTTATTTCACAACTACAGAATTATTTGCACATAAAACAGTCTAGAATACAAATAACAAAATTATTTATTGATAATACTTATTTAATTTAAAAAAGTGAACTATTCAGTACTAACCTGGATTCATAACTGAATTCATTAGCCCTGGATTCATCATTCCGGGTTGATATTTGTACATTTCACTCATTTTCTGCATTAACTGTAAAAAAAAACATCACCATTGAAATTATTTTATGATAGATTAAACTTGATATAAAATAAACAAGGATAATAGATGTTTTAGGGCCGATTTTTCAATGCTTGGATAAAACTTATCCGTTCAATAAAGTATTACACAATAATATTAAAATGTCTTGTAAACTGTCAAATACGGGCAGTTAGAATACGTCTTTAAAATGGTAGTTTTCTACATTATTCGACGAATAAGTTTTAACCGAGGATTGAAAAATCAGCCCTTAGTATCATAAATTTTAACCTTTTGCCTTGGTTTCATGCATATTATGATTACAATTTTCAAATTGCCTTGGAAACTAAACAAAAAATACCAAAAAAAAAAATCATGCTGTGTAGTTTTTAGTGGGTTGAAAAGTTGAATTTTCTTTATAGAGACATGAAGCAGTTCATTTATTTAATAAAATTTTACATACTGACACAGAAGAGACATATTTTATAGTAGAAAGCAAAACATGCTTTGGTGCTATATAAACATAAAAGGAACATAACATGATACATCTAAATGTTACAACGAAAACTTACACTATAATCATATCCACCGAACATCTAAACAGATAAATTTGTTTTGTTTATTTTTATTTATATGTGAAATACATATCTGTAGTCTAAACTTTAATCCATACTAATATTATAAATGCGAAAGTAACTCTGTCTGTCTGTCTGTTACTCAATCACGCCTGAACTACTGAACCAATTTGCATGAAATTTGGTATAGAGATATTTTGATACCCGAGAAAGGACATAGGATAGGTTTTATCCCGGAAATCCGACGGGAACGGGTTTTTCTCTTAAAACGCGGGCGAAGCCGCGGGCGGAAAGCTAGTATCCTATATGTCTATAATTAGTGATTATGGCCTTAACTATTAAATTACTATGTTTAAATCTAATAATCATAATATAATGTAAAGGTTCAAGGATGCTACATATTTGTAAATTATGGACTCTTTTCCATGATGTCTCAACTCTCAATATTTAATTTATATTAAATATCTACAATGGGCACAACATAAACATTTGATTAACAGAATAAATTTTTTCCATTGAAACAAGAACCTTCATGTGTATCATGATTCAAACACACATATCAATTTAATCTCATAATACCTAATCAGTTTTTAAATCTATCCGTACATATTATTTTAGGTTTTACCCTATATAACGCGTTTCATTAAAGAAACGAATCTTCAATGGCGGCCAAAACTGACACTGACATATAGTAGGATCAGCAAAAAAGAAAATAAAAGTAACGTAAATGGATAATTATTTTATTAATTACAGTACATTATTGTATTTCAAATTGTTTGTTGACAAACTTTTTTGTTATGGTATCTGTGTATTTATATGAATTATCATATTTACGTATACAGAATGCAACAAAATCTCCATAATAATTGTAATGAGCCTATATAGTCCAAGATCCCAGAGCGATAAGACATAACTTATTTTCTAAAAGATGAAACTTTAAGTTCTCATTAGTGTCTCATGTACTTTGTATACCTGCGTGTTTGTGAAGTTTGCCCAGTGACACCTGGGCAGGTACCAGGTGAGAAAGGGGACTAAAAATAAGAGTTACTTTACTTAAATTTAGATGGCTGATTTTTAGATATATTTTATAGAATATCATTCTCAAATGGTATCGCAAGTATCAGACACTTTTCATGGACCAAAACTTTTGTCAGACGCTTTAAAGCTCCACCAAAAATAAAAATAAACTTTACTTATTTTTTAATGTCTGATTTTTTAATATGTTATCAACATAACTATTACAAAATTATATTTAATCAGTCAGACAAATTGGAATGACCAAAAATCCACTAAACACAAAAAATATTCGGCCGTGAGTACGAACGCGAGAGCATTATGCATGCGTTTCAGAGCGAGTGAGACGTCCATAGTAACCCGGTTCTCCTTCTTTAACTCGCATTCTGTTTCAGTCTACTGTGTATGTGCGTGCAATGTATAGTATTAGACCGGGAGATATTGACACAAAATTTCGAGTCATTTGTAACAGGATGGCGGTTCTACAGGTCTTAGTACGCAATGAAAAAAATAAAAATGATGGTGTGAACGCCGGTACCGGCGGCTTAGTCGCGTGGGCGTTAGTCGAACTCGTCGAAAAAATAGCGAAAGTCAAGCCGTACGGCCGTGTGTAAGCGAGAGGGAATGATAAGCGCCGCCATTTAAGATTCGTTTCTTTAATGAAATGTGTTATACTCAAATCCTTCGAACACAACAAATTAATCTCACCTGTGGATTTGTATTGTACAAGAGCGGCATAAGATCTCTCAATTGGTTATCAGTGATGTTCGGCGACTCTTTGCGTATCGCGGCAAGTGCGTAAGCTAGGGATTGTTGCTGCGCGGCCAGGTAATTGGACACTGAAATAGTTAATATATTATAATTTATCTATATTTACAAATATTTAGAGATATGAGCAATAACGTAATATACTAAGAAATCTAGGTTTCATTTATTGAATGTTTGACGAATTGATGTCATCTCAAAATAAGATCTCTCTTTCTCATATTATCTTAAAATTTAAGTTAAAGTGGCATTTTTAAGAAAATAACTATTATTTTAAAGTAGTAAAATCTGTAAATTATACAACAATAATAAAAAAAAAAATGTTGTGTGGTTTTATGAAACCACGGTAAAAGTGAAACTTAGGCACAAAATTATCGTATTTGTACGATAATTATCGTACGGGTCGACCGTCACGCGACATGCGCTACACAGACCAAAAAGTTTGAGACGATGTAATAAAAGTTTCACTTTAAAATCCTGAATAAATATTTAAAGCAAACATATTCGGATATTTTTGAAGAACCTAACCAGTAAATTTGTTTTAAAACCCTATTCACATTCTCTTCAAATAAATTATTGTTTTATATTTTTTTTTAATTTATATTTATAATGCCTAAAACTAAAACTAAATATCAAAATTAGAAACTTACTCATCCCATTAGGCATAGCATACGGTGATGTGAAGGGAACAACTGGTGGTCTCGTCTTTTCATTTTCAAAGTCCTCCCAGGCGGCTTTCCTTTCTTCCTCCGTGAGTGTTTCCTCTTCTTTGTTCTCGAGAAGCGAATCGTGCTCGTGGTATTTGTATATCTAGAAGTTTTATGTATTCAAATTATTATCACATAATATATATTGTTGGAAACATCATTAGTAGTAAAGAAAAATATTTTTAATAAAATTAAAATTTTCTGTAATCGGTTTGGGATATATAAAATTACTAGCGGTCCGCCCCGGCTTCGCCCGTGGTACATATTTACGTTTTCTCTACATAAGAACCTAACGTTAATATGTATTAAATTTTCTTTACATAAGAACCATCCTCGTACTTACTTCAAGGAATAAAATAAAAAAAGAATTATCGAAATCGGGCCACCCGTTCACACGTGATGCCGTGACATAAATAGCATTGCATAGCGATTTAAATTGTATATGACGATTCAAAAGTGCTTCAAGAAGTAAAATTGAATAAATAAATGTTTGAGTTTGTAGATGGTACATTCATTAACAAATTGGCAAGTCTATTTTTAATACATACATAGATCAGGAAAAGAAAAGAATCATACTGATTATCAAACAATTTCAGTCCCTTGACTTACATAATTATTAAGCAATAAAAAATTGGTTGTTTGTAAAGTAGGTTTACGATCGAGATGTTTACGTGATAACGTCTTATTGGTGGCAGCGCTCGAGATGAGACGGGAGTTGGGTTCGTCTCTCTCTCGTTATACCTGCGATCGCGCTCGTGTGGATTTGGTTTGACACAAGTTTCTGAACATGTCACCCGACTAAAACGATTTTAAAAACGTTATCACGTTAAAAAAAACTACATACGCATTGTTCATGTTCCTTCAGCATTTCGGCGAATAATCTATCTTTCGGCAACGGCGGTATAGGCCTCGGTTGCGGTGGCGTCGGCTCAAACTTATACAATTCGGCTAAATCATTTTCAGCATAATGTCTGTCTATTTGCTGCTCGTCTATCACACGTTTGGATATAGCCTGCTTTGTTACTTGCCGCTCGTAGATTTTTTCCTCCATGGTACCCTATTAATAAGAAAAGGTTTTATAAAAAAAATATTTAAGAAAAAATTAGGAACGATTGTTACGACGATAGTTTTTCTTAAATATTTTGGCAGTAAATATTATGGATTTATTATTAATAATTGCTAATAGGCAGAACAATATTTGACAAATATCCTAATAATCCTAATAGTATTAATAAAGTAATCAACCATAATATGTTTTTCGGAAAGATTCATAAACAAAAAGACTGATAAATATACCTTTCTTGAAATATACCTTTCTTTTACAGATCGATTTTTAAAAAACAAACTTTGATAAAAATATATTGAAGTTCTAATCACCATTGCCAAAAACCGGTAAATATAGCAGGGTTTCTTCTGTCCGAAACGGTAAACACGGAAAATACTCTGAACATCATGAGAGGGGTTCCAAGATACGTCGAAAATAACCACGCGATTTGCAGCCACCAAGTTTATACCGAGACCACCCGCTCGCGTTGATATAAGGAATAATCTACACAAAAAGAAATTTAGTAAATATTTTTTTGATTCATAAGAAACTATTTCGATACATAAATTATTGACATATACATCTCTACACATATTATATTATAATCAAACATAAATAACAATTTTTTGGATAGGCTTAAAAAAGTTTCTTTATTATTATTTAATACTTTATTGCACACACATAAGAAAGTACAAATACAGAAAGAACATAAAATAGAGAAAGATATGTACAAACGGTGGCCTTATCGCTAGGTAGCGATCTTTTCCAGGCTATCGTATGTATATGCGTAAGGAGTTTCTTTACAAGTTTACAAAAATGTTGATACATTAATTTTCATAAAATATATTTCAGTTCATTTTTATAAAAAAAGTATAACTCAAAAAATTAGTACTAATTTTAAGCATTTTCAAATATATTTTTTATTCACAACTAAATGACTTACCTTGCCCTTGGATTGTCTTCTCTGTTGAAGTTTTTGCACCATATAGATCGATTCTCGCAAGATGTTGAACCGTCCAATCGGAAGTAGTCTATGCCAGGTGACCATGAACCTAAAAATATATTTTTAAATTATATAAAATGTTATTGAATTTGATACTTTGAATTGAATACCTATTTGAATATGATTACTGAATTTTATCCAGAATCAATAAATCTTAGTAATATTTAGTTATTTAGTCAGTTTTCACAATTTTAGCACATTTTAGTCTGGGTATAGATATCGAAATGCTTAAACGAATTGGAAAGAGTTCTTTCTATTTACATATTTTGTAAAATCTTCAACAAAATTATAGAATAGAAGTTTATGAAACACCTTTTTTAGCTTATTTCACTGTTATTCAAACTGCTGCAAATTAAATCAATTATTTATTACAGTAAATATACATACCAACATGTCCTCCAAGTTTCTCGTCTACTCTCGCCTCTTGTGTAGCTTCGTCCACTTTTCCCAGGAAATGCTCTATTAGATCCAACGAGTATAGAGATTGCGAAAACACCAACCTGGTCAAAATTCAATTTCATGGTTAGCTAATAAGTGTAGTACATATTTTATCTTATATAACGTAACTTGTAAAAGCCGACATTTCTCATTTTTCATTTACACGAGAAATGGAGTAAAAAAAACATTGAAAGACTTTTCAAGTAAATTAAGTTAACCTCAAAACACAGGATCATGAAATCCTAGTTATGAGCTAGTCATTACAAATAATACTACTTTATAATCACTAGCACATAATTTCAACCTTAATTCATAATCAGCTGTTAAGTTTTTCTTGTTTTTCAGATTGTTAGAATTAACATATCTTTGGAATTGTATCTTAAAGTTACACATCTTTTAATTACAATAATAATTACTATTTAATAGATAAAAACATCAGACAAACTCACAATTTATCCCCAATCGCTTCACACTGCCGCAGGATATCAAACAGCAGGATCAGTTTGTGCGAATTCCTCATATCATCAAGTTCTTCCTCCGAGACAAGCGGCATCCACCATTCTGTGGGGTTCTCGTTCTTTACTTCGACTACCTCTTGTATATCGTCTTCTTCGGCTTCCACTGTTTAAAATAAAAGTATTTGATTATAATAATTTTGAACAGTGTTTTTTTATGTATATGATTTGGTGTCAGAAAGAAAGACATAAATGTAGTTAGTGATAGAAATGGTTAAATTATTAACACAATTTTAATTTGAATTTGAATAATTTGGTTTTTTTTTCATTCATTTAGTTTAATCTGGCATTAGATCCCTTCTAAAATTTATTTATAAGTTAATAAGTAACAACATTGTTAATGAGTTTTAAATTATCCCATTGACCACCGAGCGGCCCGATCGGGCCGCGACACAATAGATTTTCTATTGTGTCTGTGATTCCGGGGACTGAGGGAATAAATTGTTTTACATTATCTATTATGGATTTTATATGTTTAGTTAATAGATAATGAATGATCTATTACATTTCAAAGTATTTACTTTGCAATATTAGAAGTAATAGCCACTTTTCTATTAATTTTATTATAACCACAAAATTAATAATGTTGGCGCCATAAATTGGACATTGATAATCTGTGCTACACACAGTGCCACCTGGCAACACTGTTATTCAGGAAGACATCTTTGATTTACATTTTACACGGCATTCTATACAATCCTTAAAAAATGTAAAACATTGGATAACACCAATGTTTTACATTTTTTACATGAAATAAAGTATATAATTGAGATTAATTGCTTTCTATTATACAACCCGACATACATAACAAATAAAGATAGATATTCACCAGGATTTGCACGCGTCCCTCTCCGTGTAGACCGAGCTTTACTCTTTTTAGGCGATTTCTTCTTTTTATTCTTCTTTCGGCTGTCATCGCTCAAATAGGAAGACTCATCTGTTGATTCCTCCATAGACGACTCCTATTAAGATGATTTATTTTAATTTATGCAAATTCTATGTTGTTTTCATAATTTTTTTTTGGATAATGGAAAAAAAAAGATTTAAATTGAAATGGAGGCAGAATGAATATCTTCATATGACTTCTGATCTATTATGAATGGACAATGTTATCAAATAAAAAATATTACATAATAATAAATAATATATACCTCTGAAGTGGACTCATCATCAATGAAATCTTTCAAAGAACCTTCAGAATCTTCTTCCTCCCTTTCTCTCTGAAAAATAAAATACATTATTTAATACAATATGTGGAACTGTAGTACAAAAACATAAAACAGAAATTATTTGATGAACAAAGTAAAAATGTCAGTACATATTAAAAAAAATACCTTTTTCTGTTGCATAATTTCGTATCGCTCCGAGTTATATTTCAGTACGAGCGGGTGCGTCCATATTCGCTGCAGAGACTGGAAGTCCGGGAACAGGAAACCAGACGATTTTCCCGCCAGAGGTCTGGTCAAATTTAACATTTTTTTTAATTAAAACTTAATATTTATATAACTATATACATTTTCAAAGTGATCTCTATAAATATGAATTAAATTTGCTTAATATACCGTTAAGTTCTTAATTAGAATAGACATTAATATAATAAGGATAGCAAAATCATTGATAATTCTTACCTTCTCGAGTAATTATCTAAATAGTGTTGGTAGAGCTTAGTTTGCACTTCAGCAAGGGTAATAAACAGCACGTATTCGTGTTTTGGCGGAAGGAAAGGCGCGAGCACACCGTAATCTCGCCTCTACAAAAGTATAACAAATGACTAGTCAAATCACTGAACAAAAATACAAAATTAGCGTTATTCGTGATACAAAAAATCGTTGAAGTATTGAGTAGTTTTTTTTTCTTCTTAAACACACAAGGTAATCATTTAGTTGATATACAAATTGAAAATGCTGCCACAATCCGCAGTAAATAATAATTTTAATAGAAATTCCATTATTTATTAAATTTTATTGATTAATTCATGAATATAACAAAAATTGCGATAGCCTATAACTTCGTACATACTCATTTTGTGTAAGTAATCTTATAATAAGTACATTTCAATTATTTTTAGTATGCTACTTATTCAGTGTAGGTATTAAATAAACTTGTATTAAATATATTAAATTAATGCAATTTGCTTCAATACACACCTGAACAGCACCATCTAACATCTTATGCAACACATGCGACCTGCGTTTCATGATCCTTATGTCATGTTCAGTGGAATCCGTGTATTGACCGTTTGTGATGGGATTTACGAATCTGTTCAAATACTCATTGTATTTACCCAGAAGGTTCGGCTTCACAAATTGTACCATGCAATAATCTGGAATAATTTTACAGTTATAAAACAAGGCTTATAAGATTATAAAACAAGGCTTATAAGATAATTCAATTTGAAGACATCAACAAAAGTTTGAGCATACTTCTAATGTCACCAAAATTTTCATATTAGTTATTTCAATTCTTCTACAAACTAATTTTTTACCCTTTTTAAGATAAACTATGACTTTTTTTAAATACTCGATGATAAATATTTAGTTTGCTGAAAAGTGTTTGAAACATCAGAATAAATAATTATTAAAATTAATCTTATAAAATTCGCTAAAAAAATTCGTTTATAATTTCTACATACATGATACTCGCTTAAATCAACCCCAAAAAATAGTTGAACGAGTTACACTAAAATACGAAATTAAACATAGCAAATGAACATACATTCTTTCAAATTATTCTGTAGCGGTGTTCCCGTGAGCACGATGCGACGCAACGTCTTTACTTTGTTCATAGCTTGCGATAAGCTTGTTTTTTCGTTCTTTAGCAAATGCCCTTCGTCACACACTACCAAATCCGGACCTGTGCATAAAAATTTATAAATAAGCATATTCGACTCAGAGAAGATCTAAATAGAGAAAAAAACAGTAACAATGTAGAAATCGCTTCTAAAGTGGTTGTTATACAGGGTGTCTCAAAGAAAGTTTATATTTGTGGATGAATAAAAAAAAAAGTAAGCGATGTATTGAAAAAATGTTTATTAATTATTAAAGTGCATAATATGGGAATTTATTTCTTAAAAATAATATCGTCCAAATGCAGTTCATTGCGTTCATTGCGCAGTTAATAATTTATAAACATTTTTTCAATACATTGCTTACTTTTTTTAAATTCATCCATAAAATATAAACTTTCTTTTGAGACACCCTGTATTATGTTCTATGATTAAAAATATAGATTTCTATGTGAAGTATATTAGACTGTATAGATAGACCCTTAACAATTACATATAAGGTTCTTACAAGAATACAATATTATCCAATAAGTGCTTAGTTGTAACGTAAAACAATTTTGTAAATATTTAAAAGTGCTTCTAGAAGAAGTCTAATTGAATAAATAAATGTTTGAGTTTGAGTTTACGTCTTACTTGTAATATTTAGTGACTCACCTGGATCAACCAGACTCACCCGGATCAACCAGACTCACCCGGATCAACCAGACTCACCTGGATCAACCACTCACCTGGATCAACCACTCACCTGGTTCAACCAGACTCACCCGGATCAACCAGATACACCTGGATCAACCAGACTCACCTGGATCAACCCGACTCACCTGAATCAACCCGACTCACCTGGATCAACCCGACTCACCTGGATCAACCAGACTCTCCTGGAAGCTCTTCAACATCTTCTTCTTGAACTTCTTAGTGTTATCGGACGAGAGATTCCGGAACATTTCGTATCCGAGAACACACACTCCGCCGTGTTGGAACCACTGTTGTAGTTGGAACGCTCTATCCGAGTTCTGCTTGAACCTGTGATATAAAAACGTTTAAGTTTTAAGAATAAATAAAAAAAGTGTGCGTGTACTAGTGTACACACGTAAGAAGTGAAACTTCTTTATGACCTTATTTTTCAAAAAATAATTTACAATATGCAACATTACAGAAATACGACGAATCAGGCGTGGTAGGGATAAGAAAAAGATGGCGCGTAACGAAAAAATGTTACACTAAATTTTTTTCCAACCCCGATAAAGAAGTTTCACTTCAATAAAGACAGTTATTTAATTAATTAGCATAAGATAAGACTTTGCCTACTTATCACTTTTCAACCAATTTTTCATACATACATATGTTAAATTGGTTAAATGGGTTGTTACTTGTTAGTAATTATTATTAACAATAAAGACTTGGAGGAGCGTAAGAATCGCGCAATTTCAGTGATGGTTAGTGTGTTGGATGGATGGATTTCTTTAATATAATTAAAGAAAATTATTTTCTTAAGACTTTTTTATATTTTACTATGTACTTAAGAAAGTACATGAAAAGCGTTATTCTTAGAACAGTATATTAATCATAGAAAAAAAAAACTTTAAAGTATATTTTTATGCTTTGTATAACCTACCTAGACAGTTCATAAACATCAACTTCATAATCAGTTTCCGCATGTTTGAGCCACATATTGAACTCGTTCACCCAATTCAATACAGTAGATAGCGGACACACAACTAACACTCTATTCACACTCGTCAAATCGCTGTGAGTCAACAATGTGTGTGTTAAAGACACAACCTGGAATAAAAAAATCAAATAAAGTATAAATTGTTGGAATTGTTATAAAATTTGGGTAATTAAATATTTATTAAGTTAAGTAAAATATGTACATACAAACTATTGATCATTAACTCTATTTAATATGGGTAAAGTATAATATCGTCAAATAATACGATACTTTATTTTGCGGAAATGTTTGTTATTAATTTTACATTTACAAGACAATAAATAAAATAAAAATACCTGTAACGTCTTTCCGAGACCCATACAATGCGCCAAAATACAACCGGAACCCTTGTCCTTTTTAATCCGTTTGACGCTTTCAAAACAAGCATCCCACATAAATTTAATACCATTAGCCTGAAAAATATTGATAATTTAGTAAATCCCTACATAACAAATAATATATTTAGGAATTAAAAGAAAATGTGTTTCATTATGTCTATTAAAATATTTTGGGGCTCAAAGCTTAGACCAAAAAAATTTCTACTATCATTTATAAACATACTGTTATTTCTTATAACAATTTGGAAATGGCTAGTAATTTTTATTTCAAACTAGTTTTTAATTTTTATACAACCTTTTTGTGTATTTGATAAAAATAACTGTACCTGATGTGGTTTCAATTTCTTAACCAATCCCTTGTCAACCTCAATGAGAGGCTCTTTTGTTTCCGGATCAAAGTCCAGCACAACTTTGTCCAATACAACTTCATCCGGTTTACCGGATTCATCAAATTGCAAGTTATTATACTGAAATTTAATATCGGAATTAATTATTGTGCGATTATCAAGAAATTGCTACGAAGTTTTTATTAAAATTATTGAAGAAATCAGTATGTACATTTATAAATGTAAATGCAAATTTCGAAGACTAATGGGTTTGAATATTTCAAATCATGCTTAAATTATGATTAAATAATTTCTTGTATGTGAGCTTTCTCAAACCGTAATCAAATCAATTCTTAATTCAGACACCGGCCTTTAGTTATTAATCTGTAAATCTTACCAATTTTTGTCTTTCAGCAATTCTAGCAATCCTTTCCTTTTCCTCACGAGCTGCCTTCTTTGTAGCTTCTTCTAGTTGATTTTTACCCATAACCTAAAAAGAGGAACACATTTATCAAAATAAACATAGCTTTTTCAAAGTGAATAATAAACAAATTAAATTAATAATTTTAACATATGTGTTTAAAGGTTAAATATTTAAATTAAAAGGCATAAATAATACCTTTCGTATATTCTTTCTCCCATGCTTATTCCGTCCTTCATTTTCAGTCTCAGATCCGGAGCCCTCACTGTCATCTATGTTTTTAATTCGACGCCTTTTCTTTTTACTGTAATATAAAATATAATATTGTTAGACGTAACTTTTGATTTAATATTTTTGTGGATGAATAGTGACATCTATTTCCTGTCAAAACATGTTTAGCTGTCGAAAACTATAAATTGCCGCTTTCCTTTGAATCGTGGCGCATTCGTACGGATCGTGTCTAGGGTCTCGGACGTTGTTTATACGACGTTCGACCCAACTACCCTCACTTTGCTAATAGTCGTTGACTTTCTGTGATTTGTTATCAACTACCTACATCAATTAGGTAGCTGTGTAGAATTGCAGTACATTCTTATTACATTCCAACTAATCTTTACCCGGCCTCCCATTTAATTTCTTACAATATTGTATTAGGTATTGTCTATGACAAGTAACACAACAACCATACGTTAATAGAGTAGTAAGCAGTAACTATAAAACCAGACAACACGTTAAATGTGAGAAATATTGTCAAAATAATATCCAATAGGCACACATACTAAGTAAGCACCATCGACATTGCACATTTACAGTCATATTTACTAGCCACAAGCCTTTTAAAATTTGGTTATGGTTTTAACGAATCAAAGTTTAACCACATCCTCTTTACATTATATTAGTATAGACTATACACAATAATTAAAAGAAAGAAACAAACATATTGGCTATGCACAAAAACAAGATGTTACTTCATGTTGAAATTGATATTTATTGTTTTATGGCATTCAAATGCTTTATAAATATAAATTTATAAAGAATAGAAAAAATTCGATCACGAGGCGGGACTCGAACCCGCATCCTTTCGCGCCATTCCGGGGCGGATGCCTGACCAACTCAGCCACTCGTGACCCGCCAGGGCAATCGAATTTATTCTATTCTTTCAGTTTTATGTTTATAAATTTATATTTATATGTTACTTCATTATAAGCAATACAATATCTCACCCTTCATCCCCAGAGCCAGCGGACGCATCACTATCGCTATTCTTTTTCTTCCTTTTACTCTTCTTGACAGATTCCAAGCCGTCATCTTCGGAATCCTCAAAGTCACTCAGCCGCTTGTCCTTTCGTCTCGAGGAACCCGCCTCTGAGTCCGACGAAATGGCATTCGCTTTGCGCCTCTTTAATTTTACACTGGAAAAAAAAA
>CAJQZN010023411.1:0-17782 GCA_907164685.1 Colias eurytheme | reverse complement strand
CGTACACGCATGACCGCTTCAAAGCCGATCTTCCTTGTTAGATATCTTGTGAACATGTTGGTAAGCTTTGCCGCTTGCCAAGCTCGAGCGCCCAGGAATACAGGCATGTGGTATACTGTGCCCGCGCTGAACTTGCTCATGCCGCCTGGGAAGGATAGATTAATTATACTAAATGAAGGGAAATCATTCTCTTTTGTTAAAAAAAATTACGGAAAAGAAATAAAATGACCTGCCCCCCTAGACAAGTGGCTTTCTATTAGCGTAAAGTTTAATAGAATAGATTATGAATGTATGAGATTGACGTAAGCTGGAGATAATTTATCTCCAGCTTAAGGAATCGTAATCTTTTATATTTTAAAAATATAAGTTGAATCGGATAAACTCAAATCTCAATTTAATTACGTGCAACTGAAAGGATAGATTAATTAAATATTTGTTGTAAAATAAATAAATTGAATCTGAAAAGCTCAAATCTCAATTCAACTACATTCTACAGTGCCTTATGTAACTGAAATTGCATATGGAAGATCAATAACATCAAATATTAAAATGGCAGGAACCAAATTCATCAAGATCAAACCTTTTGCGTATTTTTTTTTTTTTTTCTATAAATTACAACTTACTCAACGTAGCCAGATCGCAGTACTGCGAACTCAACAGGAACAGATCAACGGCCACTTGTGCGCCGCTACAGTCAAGCGCGAGTCGCTTGTAGAAGTCCGTCGCTGGACTTAAGTGTTGAACGTCTTTGGACGAACGCGCGTTCGGGTCCTCTCTGTTGGTAGAACGATGGATTTTGAACCTTACTGTCACGAAATAAGGTGACAATTTCAGAAAAATTATGACAGATTCAATACAACAGAATTTCAACCTTACTGCCACGAAATAAGGTGTCAATTTGTGTTTTATACAACGCCACGCAGATATTCTCTCTGTTGGATATATTTACGTTACAGGTTTTTGAACCTTACTGTCATGAAATAAGGTGTTACTTTCAATAAAATTATACAGAATTATCAAGGTCAATTGATTTTTTTTTTCGCTACATATAAAACATAGATATACACACATTTTTCTAACGAAATCCATAATTACGAAGCATTTTTTATAATGATAAAAATTACCTAGATTGGAGAGCTCCTGGTCCAATATTAGGTAGACATGTCTGGAATACTGTTATTCTGCCACCCGTAGGAGCCTAAAAACATAAAAAAATATGTATGTATTTACGAAAGACATATAGAAGTATAGTTTAATTTGTACTGTACAACAAAACATGTTTTGAAAATTGCGAAGCACACAGCCGTCAATTCTCAATGAAAGAGAAACGGTGCGCAACATCCGTAAGAGCGCTACTTACTAAAACATGACAATATGAGCTTCGCTACGCCGTACCATTAAAACAATTATGAACTCTATATCCATAGAGATAAGGTTCAAAATGTCTTGCATTCATCATGAGCTTATAAGCCGCTTGTAACGGCGCTGGGCGCGGATCAAGGACGGCAGGAACCATGAACTCTGTGTAGACAGAGATAAGGTTCAAAACACCTTACCATGAGCTTATAAGCTGCCTGTAGAGCGGCTCCGAGGGCAGAAGCCGGGGCTCCGGGGGCAGAGAACCGGTCGGGCAGTATTGAGAGCAGCTCGCGCACCATCTCGCGGTGCTCGCCCAGGTTCACCAGCAGCGCCTCGGGGGACGGCAGGAACACCTCTGTGACAGTATATGTGGTTATTATTGACGTACAATATTAATATTGACGTACGATAAATGTCACAAAAATTGTATGAGCAAAACTCTGCCTCCGCATATATTAGGCAGAGTTTTCTAATGAGCGTAAAATGAGTCAAGAAAAATGTTCTTAATCAAAAATTAGCACATTTGAATGGCAGTAGCTTAATTATAAATATATTTTTTTCGCGGACTCAAAAAGTAAGCACGAATAATAAAAGTAATATTTAAAACAGAAAAAAATATATATCAAAAAAAATGTTTCTACAAATTTTCCCTTCCTTATTATTCCAGTCTAAAAATCTGAAGCCCATACCGTCAATGTCCAACACCGTCATTTCTTTAGGCTTAGTGAGACCGTCGCTCATCAGATAGTAGTGTATGTGCGCATCGTAGCAAATGAAACCGATCTGCGTGCGCGCATCGCCGGGCAATTGGTCCAGGTTCGATTTTAGTACGTCGCACACGATCTGGAAATAAAACAAATAGATTAAATTTTGTACACAATTTTTACTTACTCAAAAAACTGTGTTAAGTGCGACTACATTTAGCAGTTTATCTGTGACTGTAATAATACACTGATAGAAAATCTGTAGGTAACGGGTAATAAATTCAATCGTTAAAGTAAAGTGTAATCATAAATTTAATAAGAGATATGAAACAGTCTTTGTTCACAAAGATTAAGTCATTATTTTGACACATTTGACTTAATGTGACATCTTAAGTGTTACACTTACACAAGACACTTACACGTAAGTACCCCGACTCCCTCGCGATCTGCGACACGTCGAACAGGAACAGATACACGGCCGGTTGCGGCGGCCGCAGCATGTACTCGCTGGGCGCTATGAACTCGATGGTCGCGGATTTGATTTCCGGCCGGCGGGTCGGGTCACCGTATGACTTGCTCACCGGGTCGTATTGGAACTCTTCGGGCACTGGAATAGTGGCAAATTTGGTTGTTTATTGTGGAAAAATAAGACCGAAGGAACGAACGAATGTGAAAATTAGGAATGAAAATTGGCAGGCCGATTGACTGGGAAGTGAATCACATCTTTATTCATTTTAAAAATAATATTATTAAAATAATCAGCAATAATCAGCACATATTACTAAAGGATTGAATTTGAGACTAAAGAATTAAACTAGAACGACTGATACACAATTTAATTTGATGAACAGCGACACACACTAATTATAACATCATTGATAAACACCCTTACTAGTCCGGGATACATCGCCCATTTTTGCAAGTGATTACTATCAAGCTAATTTTTCGTGAGTAGCTTTATTTTGATGAGATGCCCAATAATTTCATGAACGAAACTCTCGATTGTGGTAGCTTACAGAGGTATCAAGGATAAATTTTTTTGATTTGACGGTTCTCAAATATTTATTACGCAATTTGTAGGACAATATTTCTGTTGAATTATTTAAGTATTAAATAAGTGAAAATAAAAAAAATCAGCTGGTTACTAATCATTTATGATGACTTCGTTATCGATACACATTGGAAAGGGGGACTCTTTGATCAAACCATAGATTTTGTAGGACAAATATTTTTTCGAATAATTTAGATAATTATCTTGAGATTGAACAAAAAAAAACATTCAGTTAGTAATTAATATTTGAGAACCATCAAATCAAAATATTTTATCCTTGTTTCCTCTGGTAGCTACCACAATCGAGAGTTTCATACATGAAATTATTGGGCATCTCATCAAAATAAAGCTACTCACGAAAAATTAGCTTGATAGTAATCACTTGCAAAAATGGACGATGTATCCCGGACTATACATTCTAAGCAACAACAACAAAAATTAAATTAATTACTATACATCGTGTACTCACAATCATTAACCCTATAGCACAGGTTACATTTCCACCGCTTCGCGTCGACAAAGTACACGAACGGGTTAATGTACGTACGGCACGCACGGCACCGCACTATCGTCGTGCATTGGATCACGGGCAGGTGCTAAAATAATAATTGCGTTATTTATTATGAAAAAGAACCAAAATGTGGTTGAAAAAATAGATTAGAAAGTCTATCGATAAATTTAAGCAAACTTTGAAAGACTGATAAAAAAGGCAGTGACAAGTATTTTACATATTTACCATATTTATTTAAAAAATATAATGCTCTGATAAATATTACTAATAAAACATTAGTTATCTCCGTTTATATAATTTATTTAATCAAATAATCATATAACTGCTAATGCAATGCATAAATAAATGCTAATCTCCTTTCAAATTTATACAACTACCTAGTTATGTTACATCAGAAAAATGTAAATGTTTTCACAAACATACACATAATAAACACAAAGAATGTTTATAACATCAAAAATATTGAAGATTGCGTCGAAGCATAAAATAATAAAAAAATAATGACGAATAATTTTCCATATTCAAATGCACTCGACATCAAACATTCATCATCACAAATGAGCGCAAAATTACATACTTTTTTTAAATTTTAAACTTTATGCTTTGTAATTATTGCTTTATACATGCCATTTTTTTTTTATTTTTTTTTTTACTGCTTATATTCAAACATAATAGATCTAGAAAATATTTCTAAATATACTCACATTTAAATCCTTGAAAGGATGTATTAAAATTCCTAAAGGTAATCTTGATTTCTGTAGCAGTGAATTGTTCTCTGGTATCCGATTTATGGTACACCGGAAAATTCTGTAAAATAAAGAGACATATAAATATTATATAATATAATGTAATATAATATTATTTTCTAAATATCTTTCTAATTAAACACATTTGACAGTGTGAAAGTGATAAGATCGCAATTTGTACATATTTGATATAATATGTATTACCATTATGATTGTCTTTTAATGTTAATTTGTGTGCAAAAATTGGTATAATTTTATACTTGAATTATAGTAATATAGTATAAAAATATAGTAAGTGAAACTGAAATAATTAAATATTAACGCAATTAATTACACACTTCAGTTAAAACTGGATGAACCAATATTATCTTTCTTTTCAACATTAAAATTTAAAATTATATATCTATATCCAATAGCTACCTTGGTAACCATGGACACTAGTTTAATTTAAGGATAAATAAAACGGGAAATACATGAACGGAAGGTAACGCGAGACAATGTATCTAGAAGGTTATTAATACCTTAACAAAGGTCAGCTACTTACGAAATTAAAACAGAATAAAAATTGATTCATGAACTAAAATTGTCAGGATTTTAGCTTGAGTATATTGGTCCATGATTTTAGTCATTATTTGCTTTACAAAAGTTTTCTTAAATACTACTTTTGTTGTTTTATCTAATTCAAATAATTATTCCTACTGATTTAGACAAAGTATTGTATGACTAATGTTTAATAATTCTAAGCTTAGACAGTTTATTATTGTATTCAACAAATAAATAAATGATTATTATATCTAGTTTTTAAATGCCATCAAGATCTGATCATAGACATATTATCTAAGATATCCAAGATGTCTATCTAAGATAGACATATTATTTATCCAGTTTCAAAGAACATAATATTATCAACAACATACTATTGATTTTAGTTTTTTTATTGGAAAGAACATACAAAAATATAATAAACTAGCGGTCCGCCCCGGCTTCGCCCGTGGTACATATTTCGCAATAAAAGGTAGCCTATGTTCTTTCTCAGGGTCTAAAGATTATCTGTGCTAAATTTCATCAAAATCGGTCCAGTAGTTTATGCGTGAAAACCATACATACATACATACATACATACAAACCTTTCCTCTTTATAATATTAGTATAGATTTCAATTTCACATGAAATATTACCATAATTTTGTTAATCGAAATTCATTTCATGGTCAGATAATCAAACTTGTATCAAAGTGACAGATTTTTATCATCCAGTTAAAAGATAAAATATACTTATGTATTGTGTAATGGTAATGGCAAAGCACCTGTTTCAATAATTTATTCATCTGCTTTATGAAAAATAGAGTGTAAAGAGTGTAATTTAAGTTAGGAATTATTGCAGTTATTGATTTTGATTGTGTCACAAAAACTCATCACTACATAGTATAAAACAAAGTCGCTTTCTCTGTCCCTATGTCCCTTTGTACGATTAAATCTTTGAAACTACGCAACGGATTTTGATGCGGTTTTTTTTAATAGATAGAGTGATTCAAGAGGAAGGTTTTGAGTAATAATTTATTATGTTTTAGACAAAGCGGTCGAAGCCGCGGGCGGAAAGCAAGTTTGGAATATAATAATAACAGCAATTTGCTAGATATAAGATAACTAGCTTTCCGCCCGCGGCTTCGCCCGCGCAATCAAAGAAAAACCCGCATAGTTCCCATTCTCGTGGGATTTCCGGGATAAAACCTTTCCTATTTCCCGGGGTAAAAAGTAGCCTATGTCCTTTCTCGGGTATCAAAATATCTCTATACCAAATTTCATGCAAATTGCTTCAGTAGTTAAGGCGTGATTGAGTAACAGACAGACAGACAGACAGAGTTACTTTCGCATTTATAATATTAGTATGGATTAAATATAAGATAATTAGACCAAAAATGTAATGTATAATATTTAAGAAATGTGAAAAGAAAAACGAATCCAATGAATTAAAAAAACCTACAATTAACTTGTTCTGTAGCATGGATAACAGTTTATATCATTCTTTTATGTTACTTTTTGTAACCTTTAAATGACTCCTTTTTTAAATTTAATATTTTTATTTATAATAATAAATCAATATAATGAACAGCATCCATAATGAGATAACATACAAGTTTCAGTATAAAATACAATATGAAGTTGTAAATAAGCAATACAATTTGAATCAACAGTCACTAAAAATAAATTATGACAACTCATTGGACTGAGATATGAGAACAGCAAATTAAAAGCAAAATAATAAAGATATACATTAACCTTTATTTACAGTATTTAGTTTAATTGCTTGTTAAATATTCATTTCATCTAGGTTGATAATATACGGTTAAGTAGGTACCTAAATTAATTATATAGACTATAGAGATTTATTATTTTTCAAAAATTATTAGAAGAATTTCCTGTATTGCACGCCTCATAAGCGAAGCGTTGAGGTGGGTACTACTGTCACTTCGCGCAAAACATCTGATTTTTCAAACTTAAAATGTCTTTATGTATCATACATTGCACTTGTAAGATAATACATACACACACATATTAAGAAAAAACACTATTTTTAACGTTCATGATATTTTTGATGTCATTTTTGTTATGTAAACTAGTTAAAAAACAGTTTAAAAAAGTTCTGTCTTGGACGTCCGTGTGTCTGTATGTGCGGATCCTTTTTCTTGTTAACACGATAGCGACCGAAATACTTTATTAATCGAGTCTTTTTTTTTCTCTTACGCTTGAGTATGCTCAGGAATAGAACCCTTTCATTTTTCAGGGTCTGATTCGATGTGGTTTAATTGTTATTAAATAAACAAAAATAATAATTAATAAATATTTATTAAAAAAAAATTATGAGGCGTGCACTTTTGGATTTTCCAAATTATTGACTATTACTAGCAATAAACATTTATTTATTACATTCCTTACCTATTCTATAATATGATTTATAATAATATTTGGTACTCACTCATGACTACAATTCGGAGCATCCGCAAACTGAGGTCCCAATCTAATTTCTGGTGGGTCCTCGGGGTATTCAGACAAAATATGTTTACATTGCATCAGATCAACCATTTGATGACCCCACATCTGATCGAAACCTTGCTGAGTCACACTTAACTGACCCATTTGTTGTGTCAACCCAGGCATTCTGTTCTGTGCTTGCATCTGAGGACCTTGAGGTGGCATTCCCTGAGGTGGCATTCCTGGTTGTGGCATTCCTTGTGCCATGCTTTGCTGCTGGAAATTACTAGGTGGCATTTGGGGATATCTGTTTTGCATATTACTCCTCGCACCTGGCGGGCCAGGCATTGTCTGTGCCATTGGAGGCAAAGGACCAGGTGGTAAACTCTGTGGCCCGCTCATATTATTGACTGGTGGTGGTGGTGCTGTATATCCCATAGCAGGTGGTGGTGGCATAGGCTGGCTCACAGGTGGTCGTATTTGTTGCGCCATAGGCGGCAATGAAGATGGCCCACTCATTTGATTTTTTGGTTGCTCTTGACCAGGCATTGCAGTTGCAGGCGGACCAGGCATAGGTGGTCCATTAACTGCATTGCTTCTTGGTGGCCCTAAAGGTGGGCCAACTATATTCGGTCCAGTCATGGAAGCATTCAAGGGAGGTATTAACGGACTGTTTCTAGGAGGCCCCGCTGCAGAGCTACTGAATGGAACATTAGCTTGACTTGTTAAAGGTGCAGGTGACATAGAAGTCAATGGAAAAGGTGGTCTTTGGTTGTTTGGGTTTACTGGTGGTAGCATATTCTGAGGTGGAGGTCCAAATGCACTGGATGGTGGATATTGATTAATTGGCGGCCTAGAGGTTGGAGGTGGGCCATTCATAACAGGTTGATATTGACTAGATGCTATGAGAGGTGGAGCATTGTCATTTATTTGACGTGGTGGCTGGTTAGGAGGATACGGTGAAGTGGTATACATTGGGTAGGTGGAGCTTGATGGGATATTCTGCATATTTTGAATTGGATTTTGGTTACTTATTGGTTTCATAGGGGGTCTTATAGGCGAAGATTGCAAGCTAGGCTGGGATGGAGGCATCATCATCGAATGATTGAAGGCTGGCGAGCTATTTGCACTCTGATTGTAATGATTAGGTTGATTGTTGAACCCAGGTTGGGGCACTGGATTATTTGAGTTAGCATCCTGCTTCAATGATCCAGGCAATTGACCAGGAGGTATTTGATTGAATTGGTAGGGTCCTAAATTTGTATTTTGTGGTCCCGAATTACTATTGTAAGACGTCGGTATGTTAGACATGGTCTGTTGATCTGAAAATTAACCAAAAATCAGTGATGAACCTCGCAAAACGACAGTATGCGCTATTAATGACAATGAATTTATTTGTATTTAGATAATGAATCCGATATCGACAAGGATGTTTAATTAACGCTAATTCACTAAGGATGACAGAAGTGTAAGTAATCTGAGTTCTGACCAACTTACCACTGACGGGATGAGGTGAAAAAACACAAAAACTTGTTACACTTTTTCTGCTGCTATACCATTCTCACATATTACCACAGCACGTAAAAATAAAGCGATAAATCTGTAATACGAAGGAAATTTCGACCCTGACTTACGTGGCCGAGCGAATGAAAACGCCCTCTACCGGAGGTCGAGATTGATTTTACTTTGGTTGTCATGTCAATTGCGTTTCGTTTCACAAATGTGTTGCCTGACGCAACAACAACCCGTCATATAATATTATAGTAAAGTATTTTAATATTATTAAATTTTTTTGAGTTTTATGTCTTATTTAGTACTTAATTCGTAATCGTATGCTTAATAATATTTATCGTAACTCTTCCATATTTTACCATTAATTCTTATTTCTTTCGTGTGATCATGATGACTTCTTTATTTTGATTTAAACAGTATAATATTATATCCAGTCTTCCAAGTTGAACTCTAATACTTAGTTAATGATCTAATGACTCTATATTAACAAGACATTAACTATTCTGTGTCTATAGCTTTAGCGTTTAGCATGGAAATACAGTGTAAACTGTAAACTCTATATAACGTCACTTAAGGGACCGTGCATTTTTCGACGTTATAGAGAGTGGTCGTTAAATGGAGAGAAAGGGAAAATTGCATGATTGGTCCCGAGACAGGAATATTATTTTGACATCGCTTGATCAAGGTCTTCATATTGAGGTTTTTTCAATTTTTTGGCAGATCGTCCATCTTCTTGGGCATGCAGAATTTTTTCTTTATTTTTCTACGACTGCATTTCTGAGAATCTTCGGTATGTCAGTAAAAAAGAATGTACACAACTACATTTTCATTGATTTCGGCAACTTAGTCAGTACAACCTAGTCATAGAGTAATATAATATATATGAACCTAGTCCTAGTTCCTAGTGGTAATGTCTTATTGTGGTCGTTAATTAGAGTGAGCGTGATGCTATATGGAGTGTATTATTGTATAGACAACAATATAAACCATCCAAAGTCGAGAAATCTTGACGTTATACGGAGTTTGACGTTAAATGGAGTGTCGTTATATAGAGTTTACACTGTATATATATTATTATTATATACCTATACTTCGTGGCGTTTAGCTACTATTATGTATTCTGTGTCTATTGTAAAAATGGGCTCTTTATAACGAACTATTGCACTAAAATGCTTAAATAAATGTGTGTAAAACTAGTAGATTCTATACTACTAGATTAATTATACTACTAATTCACACTTCACATTCACACACCAACACCGCCATAGATAATACTGTACATATACAAGAAACCACCACTATTAACTAAACTATGGAAACTGATAAACCTTCTAATATAATACATAATAGAGTAAATTTATAATCTTAATATTTTCTACTCTTGAGTAAAATATAAAAATAGACATCCATAATCAACGCCGCAGAGCAAGTAAGCAATGAAGCTGTATTTTCTATAACCCTTTTCTCGAATATTCTCCCCTCGTGCTCCCCTCAGAATGAGGGTATTTGAATAAAATAAAAAAATACAAACATAATACTGGCAATATATTTTAGCCGCCAACTTGTATACTTTTTTTGTGGCGCGTACTGCGTAATTACCATACTAATTACTATCATATAAGTTTGTTCATCTTTCGACTTTCGTAACACAGAATTAATACATGCTAATGCCGCCGCGCGGGTTCGTCCGTGGGTGAAACCCACACAACAGCTAGTAATCCATAATTGTTGCTTGCTTACTGTTTCTTAAACATTGTAATCAATTACAATCAAGTGCCAAAAAAACCTTTATTTAATATAGGTACATACTGGTTTAAAAATTAAAATGGTAGTCAAAAGTCAAAACAAGCTAACTAGGCATTTAGGAAAACCAAGATGCAATAAATAAATAAATAATAAGATGGAAGAACAAAAGTTTTACCTTCTGCCTTCTCATTAATAGGTGGTTAACTATTATGGATTTATAATTTATATATATTATTTAATGGTTGATTTGATAAATAATTTTATTGATTAATTTTGAAATTATTATTGGGATCATGGGTGGCAGAGCTAGTCAGGCGTCGCCACTCGCCACAGAACGGCCATATTATGTCTAACTATAATTCGGTAGGTTCGAACGCGGACTCATTTGGTTTTTATTCTTTTCATTAATTTTATTTAAAGACATATATATAATCATTTTGTTTTATTTTTAATGCTATAGAACTAAAACTAAATAAGTTATAAAAAAAAAAAGTGTGTGCGTGTAACCTTTACGCGCGATTGAAGTAAAACTTCTTTGGCGTTGACGACATATATCACTGAAATGATTAAATATTAACTTAAATAAATAAATATTATATTATAATTTAATTATATTTATTATTCATGTGCTTTACAAAGATTATTTAAATGTTATATTAATATTATTCATTCGAAACAGGTAATTGAATGTCATCATAACTTCTTACGTACGAAATTATAGGTTTGTGGTAACTATAATGTGAAACATAAATTTTACTCTCTAAATTTGCTACTTTTCTTGAAAATACAGCATCTATCGTTGTACCGAAACGCGTTGTTGAATGAAGTCGAGAAGTATTCATAGATAAATCAAATTTTTCTTCTAAAAAATCAATTAACGGCTGAGATTCCTGAGAGCGAAAATTAACATTAAAATCTCCAGTTAGAATCATCGGTAATTCATGATAATTACTATTTAAAAGTCGAGAACCTTCAATTGTGAAGTGAAGTAATTGCTGATGAATAAATTTTATGATATTTGTCAGGCTAGTATTTGTAGAAATATAAATAACAACGATAATCACAGGTTGGTCATTCGTATTAACACATCGAACCAAGGCGATGTCACCAATTTGTGAAACCTCATCGGAAATTTGTGATAATATAGTTGGTGAAATATTTTTAATTGGTGTTACATTGTTCAGTGTATCTGTAGATGAATGATATACAGCTACTCCACCAGCAGTTGAGTTGGGTCGTTTGTATTGGATAACGCAATAAAAATTTTCAATAAGAATTTGTTCGTCATTTTTCATCCAAGTTTCGGAAAATAACAGCAATGTGGACCTTTTTAATACTTTATCATTCAGATCAGAAACATGAGCACGTAAACTTTGGTAGTTGAAGGAAAATAGTGTAATGTTACTCTCATTTACAAGGTTATATAATTCTTCCTGTTGTGTTATTAGGCGAGAATTCGAAAGTCTTTCAAATTCACACTGTAAATCAACTATTCCCCCTGGACGCTTTCTTCCATGATAAAATTTGTTGTCATCGGTGTTTGAGACAATGAACAATCCATTTATATCAGTTACTCGTGATAATGCTACATATAACAGCTGCTGACTGTGACTTTTATTGTATTCATAAACGATTTGACGTAAGCGCACAAGCAGATACTTATTGGAAAGTGATTTCTCTTTGCAAATATTGTCTTATTTCTATTCATTGGTACAGATGACGATCTTCGTAAAATTGGGACTCCTGTTCTACTAATGTTTAGAGTTTGAATATGATGGGCAGCTTTTTTCCTAATTTTCTCTCCTATCTTACCAGGAAACTCAAGCCATAAGCGTATGATGTTATCACTGTCATCACGTTCAATATACACTAACTTTCCAACACAACCGTTGGCTAAGCCATCAGATACATCAATATTGGTTGTAATAATGTAAAATTTGTTAAGAACTAATATGATTTCATAAGGCGATCCTCCTGTATCAATAACTGACATTTTATGAAATTGTTGGCGTACATATGCTTCTTGTTCAACTGAATGACAACCTATATACATATCTGTTGCTATGGATACTACTTTGTCTTCAGCAAATAGATTGATTATAATCCGCAACATGTTTATTTTTATTTTTAATTTACTTATTTTAAAAGTAATAAATAAACAAGTACCGTATATTTAGAGATTTTCAAAAAATTTTGCAATTTAAAATACTTAATGTTTTTAAAACTGTTGAATTTTTCATTCACTTTGCTATTCACAATTGATCCGTTTGAAAATTTGAAAATAAATAATCCTAATTGATTATGATATTTGCCACTAGCTGGCTGTCAAGAAGCGTGTAGTATATGACATATACTTACAACCAATCAGAATTATTATTTTTAAATGGCGGAAACTACACAGCGTTACTTCCGTCAGAAAAAAAATCTGAGTTACTCCCTAGTCGCGCCTAAAGAAGTTTTACTTCAAAAAGGCATGATCAACTTCAAAATGAATTGAATTTTGTAGGTACCTACTTAGGAAAGGAATAATCATAGAAATCTAAATAACAAGACACATAGAAGTGCTCTAATGATACATAGTAGTCTTTGCTCTAATGTCATAATTCGTATGAAAACCGCTGTCGCCAAAATCAACACATTCAAACCGAAAGCTAAACAGTAGTTACACACAAGTAAACTATGCCTTTTATTGGACAGGTTGATTTTAGTGAAAACTAACTTATCTATTAAATTAAGCTTTTGAATATGTATCCTAACGCACGAATTTACGGTTTATTTTAGAATAACATCCCTAAGTATATGAGACTTTTTGCTCCAATACGAACAAACGTGATAATAAGAATGGTCGACTGTGTCATTCATTGTTATTTCGATTACTATGGTGACACTCGTAATACTTGTAAATATTCTATAATTTTAAGGAAAAACGGCATTATTTCTAAAAAAATATATTTTCCGATGAAATATTATTCCTTTATAAGTATAATTACAACTTGTGGAAGAATTTCCGCAATGGGAATTGCTGAAACACACCATGTATACACTCATACGTCTCCAGAGCAACTGAACAGTGACGAATGCACTGGTGATGTGCAAATCACCTGAGTGGCGACAAGGTCACGCACGCTTACGACTTCTATAGTACTTAGAGCCATTTTAATAGGCAACATTTGACAGTTCAACAAAATTCAACAACGTAACCTAGTAACGACGACATAGAATAAAATGATATTTCGTTTTGTTAGAACTGCACATTTGCTTAACATTTTTCAATTACGATTACATATTTATAATAATAATGACCGATACAAGTAATTTTAGGATTTGATTTTACTGATAAACCATTCTAAACATAATAAACAATTTCTGATTTAAAGAACTGACGTTGCTACAATTTTGTGTCAATAAACCTTTTTTCTTTTTAAATACCAGAGACGTTACTCTAAAAATCGAAATCTGACATCTAGAATCGAATGCATAGATTACTTGGGAATAAAAATCATAATAAATTATTGACATGTGTTTCAAGTTCGATTGACAAATGTTTCAAGTCCGTATCGATTAATTCACTTTAATCGATGTTTTTAAGCAGGTTACCACCCTACGAAGATAACATTGATAGACGTCAAATGTTGCCTATTAAATTGGCTCGACAATAGTGTCTTGTTATTTAGATTTCTATGGGAATAATACAGTTAAAATAAAAAACAGGATGAAATTCAAACATTTTGTATTTCAATGACAGTTTTAAATCAAAATTTTAGTTGTAAACAAAAAATTTAACAAGTTCTGCGTAAATAATTAGATTTGATTGGATAAAGCCACCGGGTTGGGTAAATAAATTTTACTTGAGAAAAATAATGACAATAATTTTATATAAAACAATATCAACAATATATCGCTACGTGTTACTTTTTCCAATCAGTGTACGCAGGATTACAATCTAGCATGTCTATCTTAACATTAGCTTAACATTTCATTCTTTCAGCAATATAAAAGTATTCAAACTGATCACAATATTATGGCAGTCCCATGGAACCCCATGCAACACTTAACCAACACAGTATAAGTCAATAACATATGACATCTCTACAGCCCTTCAGTGCCCAAAGTAAACGAAATCACGTCACAAGATCTTTGCACAATTACACTCTGAATTTCCGTAAACTCCGCCAAATATACAACCACTATTTGATCGTCGTACATTCCTTTACATATTCGAGTGTTAGTACGCCCGGGGACTAATATTCTAATGTATAAAGCAATGCAGTATTGCACCAAAATACGACATACAATATTTGACGAAGGCATCAATGTCACTTATTGTCCTTATAACTCTCATATAAAAAACTTAGATTGATTGAATCTTACTTAATGAGATGTGGTTTTTCCATCGTTGGTAAAAATGCAAAAACAATCACATATACAGACTAGTATCCGAAAACGCTATCGTAGTTAACAAAAATTTAATTTTATTGCTGGATAGGCCACGAACAAAAGGCAATCACACAAGCTCAATTTCATAACGGATTTCATAAATCCAAAAAAAAAAAATATTTATCTGTAGCAGTAATAAAGTATGTAGATCAGCACAACTATCTCAATATAATACGATTTTATCGACCGGGGACGGTCTCGGCGGCGGGCCGCCTCAACATAAACTCACAAAATACTCTACATCGATAAAAACTATTCAGTCGTTTTTATTTATTCATAAAAATATATCTTTAAAAGGCTCAAATAAAACTGTTACAGTTCTAAGTACCGTTCACAGTAGAATTGCGATCGGATCTATCACTGGTGGATATAACCATTGGCACAGTCTACATGCGACTCCACAGCCGTGCGACGGGTCGTGCGACCGGAGTGCGACTGGCGCGTCGCGTGTCGGATAGTTTCACGATGGATCGCGTCACGTGGCACGATGGATCGCGTCACGTGGCACGATGGATCGCGTCACGTGGCGCGATGGATCGCAAGTCACTCGATATCACATTGGACGTGTGCTCGATGGAATGTGACGGGCACAGCCGCGTCTCGCCGCATCGCTTCAACATTCGCCGAATACTGCGCACACTCGGCTTACAGGGTTAATTTGGATCAGACGCTCAGTATTGGCCATAAAATCGGTGATCTAGTATATTTTTAGTCTTTCATATTAACCAACATGAGCGCTGACGGCCGCCCGGTGTCGGGCTAGTCGGTAATCTTGCGACGGTAGATGCTCTACAGTTAAGATTCGCTCTAACAACGTAGCGATGTTGACGCATTTATACATAGAACCCTAGCTTCACTATTCTGCAGCGTCATCACGGATAAAATTTTCTGTGTTCAAAATCAGTGTGTAGAAGTACCATTCTATTTGTTTAGGTACAAGTCAGAAGATTAAAGGCACATGAACTTTTATTTCAGGTACAGTTAGTTTTTCAACTGTTACATATTATGTAGTGAATAATATTTCTATTTTCAATTCACCGTCTAGATAGAACAGTTTAAATCAATGAATATTTTTTCATCTGTCCAGACACTAGTTATTATCATCAATGTTCAGTGAAGCTAGGGCGTCGCGGGAGCAGCTGGCTAGTACGGCGGCTGACTGCTGGCTGACTGCTAGCGGAAGGCGGCTAACGACAAGTGGCTAGCGGTTAGCAGCTGGCGGCTGGTGGCACATGGCCGATGGGTGGCGGCTAGCGGCTAGCAGCTTGCAGCTAGCGGGCCGCCGGTGTCCAGCAGCTGGCGTCTAGCAGCCAGTAGTACGTGCCCGGTGGCTAGCCGGCGGCTAACAACACGTGCCCGGTGGCTAGCCGGCAGCTGGCGGCTAGTAGCCAGCACTCAGTCGGCGGCTAGCAGCCAGCACTCAGCCGGCGGCTAGTGCACGGGCAGCGGCTTGTCCTGCAGGCGGCGCCGCAGCAGCTGCGACTCGGTGGGCGGCGACAGCCCCAGCGGCGCGCAGTAGTCGCCGCTCACCGCCATGGTTTGCAGGGCCACACCTAGAAAGACAAACTTGTATCAAAATAATGTCCCAACTTATTTTTAACATTATTAAAAACAATATATGTATATACAAAAAATAAATGATAAAATTACAAGAAAGATCTCGACATTGTAAATTTGGTTTCTTGTAATACTTTTTTAGCAAAACTAATAACAATCTGTACTGCTTACTATAATAAGGACCTGACTTGACTGTAAACTAAACTTCAAAAAAATGTGTGCGTGTACATACTAGTGTACACACGTAAGAAGTGTAACTTCTTTATGACCTTATTTTTCAAAAAATAATTTACTTTATGCAACTTTACAGAAATACGTCAATCACGCGTGGTAGGGATAAAAACAAGATGGCGCGTAACGGAAAAATGTTACACTAAATTTTTTTCCAACCCCAATAAAGAAGTTTCACTTCAAAGGAAATGATTTTATATTGGACCCAATTAGGAAATTATTTTTATCTTTGTCAAAGTTTCACAGTCTATGAAACTACTTTAATAAAGTAATCATTCACAACGCACCTGCCCGCTCAATCTCCTCAATAAGTCGGTCGGGCTGGCACGACTTGGTGCAGCGCAGCGGCGGCCGCTCCATATACGAGTAGTTCATCGAGAAGTGCTGCTGTATCACGCGGTTCACCGCCATCGCTGACTCCGCGAAGTTCGATAAGTTTCGCGCCGACATGTTCCTGTTGGTGGATTGAAGTTGTTATTATAATTATTTATAGTAAGTTATAACAAATAGGTACATAATTAATAATATGTTGACTTAAAAATTAATTTGTGAAGTTTGCAAAATGCAAAAAACTAATAAACTGTGTACTAAAGACTTGAAAAGAGTGTGACTTTACACGCTTATTTAGTGTTATCGTTTCCGCGTGTCCGCATAACTATGGTCGGATCTATAAGGGTCCGAGTGCGCACTCATCATTTAAGAAAGAAAGAAAGCATCTATTTATTTATTTCTTTCTTTCTTCATCATTTGATATTGTCTTTGCCGTAACCACGCGTCCGCGGTATAGTAACGGCTGGTTCTAAAGGCCGGTGCACATTCATGATATTGTGCGTTGTTGTATCTACATGTCCGCGGTTAAGGCTGGCGCACACTCATCACAGCGGCATCCACGGTATAGCTACGTCTATTCCAAAGTCCGGTGCACACTCATCGCTTGATGTAGCGGCATCCACCGT
>CAJQZN010023408.1:0-11767 GCA_907164685.1 Colias eurytheme | reverse complement strand
TTGTTTTAAATGATTACTCATGATGCTCTCAAGCTGAAAAAAATTTTGGACCACTATAAACGGGCCACCCTGTATATGTACAATTATCAGTGATACTTACAAACATCGTTCCTGATTAAAATAGTGATACTATATTTTGTGTGTATAGAAATTTACTACACCACACAAAAAAAACCTTCTAGAAAAATTGCCATCTTTATATTATCTAAAGCGTAGAATTTTATACCGAAGCACGGTATATCTAGGGCGCATTTAATAGGGAGTCAGATTAATCGCTTCAATACTACAACTAGTTAAGGCAAGCTATTTATACCTGCCACTAGCTCCATTCGATATCTACTCGTATAAGCCGCTTATGACAGTTCCATTTTCATGGATGCCGATGAGAATCAGACTAAATGTATCTTAAATAAATTGAACTTCGATTACTTACCTATATGTCTTATAATATCTGAACTGTGTATGTTATAATGTTTAAATTTTTAATCGTTCCTTCTAATATCTTTAAAGGATTGGATACATGTTTCGTGTTATCTCAATCTTCAGTATACTAAGATGGGTACAAAAATATGTATAATTAGATTTAATTTAATACTAATTTACTTATATAATAAACATAACCATTGCATTTTCCTTGATTCCAATGAATAAGGAACAAATAAATAATAAAGTATTTATAACTCAATAGAAAAGTATGTAGTTCAATGAACAAGAAGCAATTATAAGGAGACAAGACAAAGGCGGAGTGTAGCTTTTCGTTGTGGTACAGACGCGGACGTCTTTGTTACATTTACAAAGTCTTTTCGTATCGTAAAACTAGAAAAGATATTATTATATCCAATTGTATACGAAATCATAATAGTGTGAAATTGAATCGACAAATATAACCAATTTATATTTCTCTCACAATTTTAAGTGTATTTTCGTGGCTCTTTATTGCCGAAATTGAAAGGCGTTTCAATTAACTAAACTTAGCAGATTTCATAGCTGGTTACAGTTTTACACAATTACATTATATTGGCCATTTTGGCAATGTGATAAAATGAGAAGCTGTATGATTTGACGTGGGTGCGTGTTGCCAGTTGGTGAATGGTTTTTTTTTCAAGAACTCAAGAATTAAATTTATTTCTGATTTTTCAAGTTGCAACCTTACTTATACCACAGATAATATAATACTATACTAGTACTTATACCTACCTACTTTGAATAATAAATTATTATTTATTAATATTTGAATATATTATTAATATTTAGAATGTATTAAAAAATATAAATATTTGTGATTTAGGTTTTTGTTCAACTGAGAAATAATAATCACTATAATTACCTTGACCGCCTCCTCAGTACAGTGGTTGACGCGTGAGCGTAGAACCGAGGGGTCCTGGGTTCGATTCCCGGTGGAGACGAAAAAAAAAATGTCTCGGTCTGGCAGGACACAGAAGGCTGATCACCTACTTGTCCCTAAAGAAAAATCGATCAGTGAAACAGATGTATGAATAATACATCTGCCCCCTACCCCACTACGGGGACACGGGACTTCACTTTTAATTACCTAAAAATATACCTTCATAATCTTCTTATATATAAAAATGAATCGCAAAATGTGTTGGTAAGCGCATAACTCGAGAACGGCTGAACCGATTTCGATAATTCTTTTTTTATTATATTCCTTGAAGTACGAGGATGGTTTTTACGTAGAGAAAACGTAAATATGTACCACGGGCGAAGCCGGGGCGGACCGCTAGTATATAATAAAATTATTTTATTCAATCTATATATAGGCGCAACTAATTAGAAACAACATAAGAAAGGACAGAAGGAAAATAAGATTGGAAACATTTGAAACGTATATAGCGAAAACAGGTGGAGTAAAAAAGGCCTATAAAGAATTATCCAATTCTCTGGACTGGATCGTCAAAGTAAAAAGCAAAAGATATAAGTGGAATTATCGTAGAATAGACATATTAGAAGAAGCAACATCTTATTATAAGCAACTTTATGAATGCAATGGCAGACAAGGTGAAATTAAATTAGAAGAACCTTCCGATGTTCCTGCTATCTTGCAATCCGAAGTTAATGCAGCAATACATACACAAAAGGAAGATAAAGCACCCGGACCGGATGGAATACAGAATGAAATTCTAAGAAAGAGCAAGGTAATTCTAACACCCATTTTGACAGACATGTTTAACAACATCATACAAACCGAAATTATTCCTCATCAATGGACAACAACTAACATCACCTTGCTATATAAGAAAGGAGATAAACACGACATAGGGAACTATCGTCCAATCAGCCTTATGTCCAACATCTACAAGATTTTTGCTAAGATAATTCTAAAACGAATCGAAAAAAGTTTAGATGAACAACAACCTATTGAGCAGGCAGGATTTCGAAAGAACTTTTCAGTTATAGATCATATTCACGTAGTGCGTCAAGTTTTAGAAAAGTACAACGAATATCAACTCACTTATTATATTGCGTTCATAGACTATAGCAAAGCATTTGACTCTCTCCTGCATGTAAAAATATGGGAAGCTCTAGTGGAACAAGGAATTGATCACAAATACATTCGGCTATTACAAAACATTTATAGTAAAGGCACAGCGAGAATTCAACTTGAAAAGAAAGGTATTCCATTCAAAATTGAAAAAGGTGTAAGACAAGGAGACCCCCTATCTCCAAAACTCTTCTCAGCCGTATTAGAATCAATTTTCAGAAAGCTTAACTGGGACCACCACGGGATCATGGTGGACGGAGCATCGCTGACGCACTTGAGATTCGCCGACGACATTGTGCTATTCGCCAAAACGTCAGAAAGCTTAAGCATAATGTTAGAAGAACTTGCGATGGAAAGCGAAAAAGTAGGTCTAAAATTAAATCCGGAGAAGACTAGACTGATGACAAACGGAAACAAAAACATGATACAATTGGAGAACACCGAAATAAACTACACTGACGATTTCATCTATCTGGGACAGATCATAACCCAAAAAGAACCTATGTGCAAAGAAGTCCAGAGAAGAATCACAAGCGGCTGGAGAAGATACTGGGCCTTAAAAGAAATAATGAAAGATAAAAACGTTCCCATAAGCACTAAAGGTAAATTATTCAACACCTGCATATCACCAATCCTTATGTATGGCTGTCAATCATGGGCTCTCACTCAGGAGACAACAAGCAAGCTCGCTATCTGTCAACACGCCATGGAAAGAAGTATGTTGAATGCTAAGAAATCCGACAGAATGAAGAACCATGTCATCAGGAATAAAACTAGGAGTATAGACGTAGTTACTAAAATCAAAAGACTCAAATGGAGGTGGGCGGGACATATGATAAGAGATCAGGACAAGTGGAGTAAAAGAGTGACAAGATGGTATCCTAGAGATGGTAAAAGGAAGAGGGGCAGACCGCTGAAAAGATGGGACGAGGATATAAGACAAGTGGCTGGGGTTACGTGGAATAGAGTAGCTCAGGACAGATCAGAATGGAAACGGTTGGAGGAGGCCTTTGCCGATTGGCAAACAGATCTGCAGAAAATAAAGAAACACCAAATACTAAAATAATTAAAATAGTGAATAGTTTGTTAGTTTTTGCAATTGTTTCATTTTCATTATATGTATGTACTAGACTTAAGTTTGATCTGAAATAAAAGGCTATCTTATTTCTTATTATTTCTTATTTATATATAGGCGCAATTTTCTAGCCATATATCTATGTAATCGGAGCATTCCCTAGAGCTGTGATTACTGTATGTAGGGAGAATGAATGCTGACGATGCAACGCGTTCGATGGCGCCTCACGTTCTTCCAATATTGATTCACGAACTTACAACGGTATCAATCTTGTGTCAGCGGGATTATTTGCACGGGATTATTACATTTGTCTCTAATATAATTACTTTTGTGTTCGTTTTATTTGAAGAAGGGACTGTACGGAAAAATATGTTATATCTTTTATAATATTATGTAGTCGTGACAACGCGGACGTAGATGGTGAAGTTTGAAGTTTGTAACTTTTGAATTTTAACTTTAAAATATAAGATTATTGTTATTGATCGCTTAATTTAAAATTATATAGAAACAAAAGCAAATATTTGAATTTATTATTAAATGAAAATGTAACCACAGTAACATTTTAAATATCTCACACATTTCAAATACACGTATGAAGTGTGGCGCAATAAAAAATCTAATTTTCTATATATTGACGCGGTACCCAAATGGAGGCAATATCGAAGTGCTGATTTGTCGCTCCACTGAATATTGGTCTGGCGTTGATTCAAATCGACGAATGCGACGGTGAAAATTGAGGTACCTTAATTCTTACAACAACATTCCACGCATTCTCGCTGTTTCGATGTAGCATTGTATGGAATTTCAGGTGATGGGTAAATCAAGTTGTACGAGTTATTACACGTACTGTTAGGTTAGGAGAGGTTAATGGCTAAAAAGTACTCAAAAATATTATAATTATATGTATCTATATAAGGTAAAAAATTCGAGGTCCTCTTAATTTTTTGTTATGAGTAAAATATTTCATTCGACACTGTATTATTTTCTGGTAAGCTAAGTATAATTAACTCTTCAGATAGTCCCTACCTATACAACGAATAATTCTAACAATATTTGCAAATAATTAACAAGGTGAATACTTATTTACTTTTTGTAAACGAAACGAACACAGTAGATATTTTGATATTTATAGAAACGTGTCATTTAATTGCTCATTAAAGAAAAAAACAAAGAAAGTAAAAAAAAGTCCTGTCATCACCGTATCCGTCAAGAGAAGATTTTGGCGGCATATTATTTATCATTATTTTTTTGCGTTATTTCCCGCAGCAGGTGACATTGAGGCATGTGTAAGATTAATCTAGTTGTTGTGGGCAGATGGGCTGAGGGGGGGGGGGGAGGGGTAGGGGGGGCGATGTCCGCGTCATTTAGTTGAGCATTATATCAAGCCTCCGCTCGACGCTCCTGAAATTAAATCAGACTCATTCCTCTGATTCATTACGATCATTACTCATTATACAATGCTACAAATTGCGCGTATAAATTTTATTGCTATTGTAGAAGGATATAAGCGGTTTAAGTGTTTAAGGCATAACGATTAAGCTTTGTTGTTATCGCAGAAGGGAACGTTTGTTTTTTTGTTATTTCTTATCGCGTTTAACATAACATGGGTATTTTTGGTTGGTTCTCTTTTATTTTTTGTTCTGATAGTCATAAAAAAGCTACATGTTTTTACGAAACACGGCGGTCAAACGCAGCGTTTTAATTATAGGTCTTACACTCATATTTTTAACTACATGTGCAGATCCGTAATTTATCAGTAATGAGAGCCACACAGGAAGCTACTGAGTGTCGTCTTAGCGGTCGCCTCATCACATCGCAAGTTAGAAACTTTGAAAGTAATAGCGGACTCACTTGGAGTTTATATTGACACGTTAGGCCACTTAGTCAACTGCTGTGAAACTATCTCAACTTTATCTTATCCCTTTTTTTCATAAAATTTTTGATGTGTTGCTTTACTTTTCACTGCAAAATAAGTTATAGATATTTTACAGTGTAAAAAAATGCGTCAAATGGTTCATCAATCGCACAACAATTATTTATTTCCTTTTGTATTTATTGTGAATTATCTTGTAAGATCTAAATTAGTGGACACAAGAATTTGGCAAATAAACAAGCTTTCTAGTCTAGGATATTTATTTATCTATATAATTGTAATGAATCAAACAAGGTAATATTTTGCTGTAAATTACAGAGATCACGTATATAATCGATTTTAGGATTAAATATATGGCTCAATCGAAACAAGTCAATCATACTAGAAACTAGATTTTTAAACAATAATATTTACCTAATTCAATAATAAATCAAAATTAATTATTATCAAACTATTAAGTAATCTGTGTGTGTAAAATCTATTCCGATAATTATTCGGTTTTAGATTACAAAATTATCAATAGGTATCAGAAATACGAGACGTAATTACTATGTTCAAATGAATGTAGAAATGTATCGACTGAAATTTGTTGTGCCGGTAGATTTGGACGATATTTGGATGATTTGGATGAATGCTTTCACATCGATTTAGTACATAAAGCAAGTACATTTCATATTAATACAAATGTATTATATTTGAACTAACATTCAAACATAAATTAGATAAAATTATAATGCCTCGCCGTAATATCTAAACGAAACATGAAATCACTGAGTGCGATATAAAGCACCGTGTCGTATAAATACACATTTAAATTCATAAGCTGAGCTCTAAGAGCATTATGCAAAATATATTTCATAATAAATATTACTCATACATTTAATAAATAACTGGTAAAAGTTTCGCGGTTCGTGAAAATGTCGCAGCGCTGAGCGACTCTTTAAATTATTTATTATTCAAGTGTTCGCACCGGTTCACTCGACAATGCACTGCGAAAGGCTATACCACTGATATAGTACACAAGATAAGGTAAGACTAAGGAAAATATTAAAACTAGCATTACCCTAGTATAAGATATATCTATTAATTATTATTATCTGTGCTTACTTATTATATTATTTGTGCGTAATAATAGCTTATGATAAAGTTATAGAGCACACACCTAACCAGAGTTTTAAGAAGGAAAATGGTTAAAAGCATTAACAGTAAAGGTTTCAGAAATTCACCAAATAGCAATTATTATCCCTACTATACAAAATATGATATAATTAACTGAATGAACTTATCTAGAATATACTACATCTGTGGCGATATCGGTGAATAGAGTAGGCGCCCGCAATACAATTTGCTGCATTTCGTTTGTTAGCACTCAAATACTTATCTCAAATGCAGCAAAATTATTTAGTTTTAACGTTGTTTCGTTAACTAATACCAACGTGCATACTGTGAATGTAATTAGAAATATGTGTAACATTTAACACAAATGCGGTTTAAAACTTAGTGAATGCTTTTGATTTTATCTGCATATAATTTGTGGTATGCTCTGATTATGTTTATTTTTTTTATAATCCTCTTATTACATTGAGATATATTTAGAATTAAGTCCGCCCCGGCTTCGCCCGTGGTACATATGAAAAATAGATGTTGGCCGATTCTCAGACTTGCCCGATATGCACAGAAAATTTCATGAGAATCGGTCCACCCGTTTCGGAGGAGTATGCAGACTAACATTGTGACACGAGAATTTTATATATAAGATGAAGAAAAGTATCTAGGTTCGAAATTCATCACCAAAGTAGGATTTTAAGTAATAAAAGGAGTTATAACAGTGTACGAAAACAGTCATATTTCTAAAACCTTTACTTTTCACGAATGAAGCTTTAAAGAATATCAAATACGAGTTGCTTTTATTCTATTATTTACATGTATTATTGAAACAAATTGGATTCGTATTTCATTAATTGGATTAAACGAAAGGTAAGGTTCAATGCAAGGAAAATACACATGCAATAAAGTTCAAAGCCCTTTAAAAGTAATATGATCATTGTAATGCTTGTTAAAAGCACACTATGCATTTCTCTTGTTAATAATAGAACATTTGTTTCGCATATATTTCTAATAATATTAACTGTTATACATATTTGTCCTTTTTTAATAATATTTATTATCATAATTAATAACACCATGTTACAACGATTTGAGAACATCATTTTTGGTCACATCAGTCGAAGAAATAATAGTGTTTGTTTATATGCCATTTTATTGTATTCAGGTAAGCTTGAAAAATAAATAAATATGAACATTTAGGAATCTACACCAATACCTAATTAAAATAAAATCAATAGAAAAGCATGGGTTCATCAACTTCTAAATGGCGTAAAATTGATTTTCAGTCGGCAGTTGGAGGCTACTTATCTACGAGTGTTTTCTATTTCCTTTCAGATTTCCTAGGACTGGAACGATTGATTTTAAAGGTTTGAAATGTTTGGTTTTGAAGCACTTTTAGCATTAATTGGGATTATTGGAAAGTAACGAATATTACTACTATGAGTTTTTATTGAATTTTAATGTATACAAGTTACACCACTTACACTAAAGCGTGTGGATAAATCTAAGATAAAGTCATACATAGACTACATAATATATAAAACTTACAAGTAATTTATAATGCAAAGTGTAAGTTTTTAGGTAGTACATTCTAGCTTTTAATTTTGATTCACATTATGGTGGCAGTACACATGGGGCCAACGTACTACTCTCCAATTAATCCAACTGAGTATTAAATTACACTAGGCTAGGCTAGGTATATTTTTTAGATTACCTATTTTCAAAACAATTTATGGTATTAAAATGAATGCTTATATAATAATGCTTTAATTCATCTTAACTTAAGAAATTTCTACCATGTTAAGAGAGTCAGTGAATGTAGCATCTACCTACCGCAAATTGGAGAGCCTTGCGTAATTTAGATAGATGTTGAACCTTTTTGTAAGGAGCTTTATGTTGCATTGCTTACAAAACTAGTGTTATATTCATTAGGTACATACATGCAACAACAACGTTGTTTAATATATATATCTTTGGCGAAGATACCAACTACAAATAAATTATTACCTATGCTATATGCACATTGCACAATGGTAAAGTCATTCTCTGTAAATTACGATTACAAGCTTAGAAGATATCAAGACTGAATTAAAAAAAAATATTCATAAAATTTTTATTATCATATGTATTCTCACTTTAATATAGATATAGTATTTTTGCTCCTTCATCACTCATACAACTACCTGGTGCATTCAATAAGTACCTAGCCTCATCGCCAGAGGGCGCTATTGTTTCAAAATAGGTTGACCACAGTGTAGCTCATTCATTTTTAATTATTTTTTTAAATTTTCATTCCAATCCCTTCATTTGTTTTAATTTGACAACCTATGGAAGCGAACGTGTCGATCGGTTTTACAAAAATGGAAAAAGACCAATATCGTTCGGTGATTCGATTCCTATTTTTGGACGGGAAAGAGCGCATCGAAATCAAAGACCGCTTGGATGCTGTGTACGGTGACTCTTCTCCATCGACAGCCACCGTCAAGAATTGGTTCAACGAGTTTGCACGTGGCCGTACGTCGGTTTTTGATGAACCACGTCCAGGTGTACCAAAAACAGCTGCTGCGGAGGAAAACATTAAAAAAATCCATGATCTCGTATTGACAGATCGCCGATTGAAGGTTCGGGAGCTAGCTGAGACTGTAGGCATTTCAGAAGGAACAGTGCATCATATTCTTCACGAGGACTCGGCATGAGAAAGCTGTCGGCGCGATGGATGCCGCATTTACTCACACCGGAAAACCAGCGCAACCGTGAGTCCACATCGGAGGCGTGTTTGGCGCTGTTTAAGCGGAATCCCGGGGAGTTTTTAGTCGTTTTGTGACCGTTGATGAAACCTGGATTCACTGGTACACACCAGAGACCAAGGAGCAATCAAAACAATGGATCCAGACCGGGGAACGTGCTCCAAAGAGAGCGAAAACTGTAAAATCGGCCGGAAAAGTTATGGCCACCGTTTTCTGGGATTCACAAGGAGTTGTCTACATCGATTACCTCGAGAAGGGTAAACCAATTACAGGGCTTTCCTATGCCGGCTTATTGGGCCGTTTCGACGCCGAATTAAAGAAAAAACGACCCCATCTGGCTAAGAAAAAGGTGCTGTTTCACCACGACAACGCACCGGTCCACACGTCTGCCGTTACCATGGCCAAATTGGTCGAATTACGCTACGAATTGCTGCCTCATTCACCGTATTCTCCAGATTTGGCCCCTGGTGACTTCTTTCTGTTTCCTAATCTGAAAAAATCCCTCGCCGGGAATAGATATGGATCAAATGAGGAGGTTATCGCTGCCACGGAGGCCTATTTTGCAGAGTTTGAGAAAACCTATTTTCGGACGGGTTAAAAAAGTTGGAACATCGCTGGGCTAAGTGTATCGAACTAAAAGGAGACTATGTTGAAAAATAAATTGCCACTTTTCCAAAATTTTCGTGTACTTTTTGTAGGCTAAGTATTTATTGAATCGCCCTCGTACTTACATCCAATAAACCTTTATTGTTTATCGATTAGCATTTTCCCAGAGTCAAGTTTTCATACAAACCCGGAGCGGTTAATGAACTGCTATTAAATACTTTTTGCGTTAATTTACGTCTATTAATCGAACCACTGGTTTTATAAGCCGATTACTTCCAACGATGCGTATTCGAGATCGGTAATTACGGGCTCAGTTATGATAAGTGAACTTTATTCGAAATGCAAAACGGTTTAACATTTTATTTATAAAATTGTTATGTTAGAATGGACCGCTAATTAATCAAATGCGAAACAAGTGCGTGGATATATTTTGTTTTTGAAATGCATGGTTATTTTAATGATTGTTTTTCCTGCGATTATATTTTTAACAGTAAATGGGTATTTTTTATAATAATCGTAAATAAGTTATACGTTAGGTAACGGAGGTTGAATGAACCCTCATTCTCCTCAGCGACCGTAACTAAAATAATTTACTTATTTACAGTTGTACTGTTTCTACTGTTATCTACTTATTAAAAAAGATGTTATTATCTATTTTGATTTAGTTTGTAATTGAGAAATGGAAAGATACTTTTTATAAAAAATGGCGTCTTCTTGGAATGAAGAATAAAAACATAAAGTAATCTAAAAGAAGAGAAAATTTGTATTTTTGTTTGTGTCGAATTTAAACTTAAAAACGACTCTATCAGTTATTTTTTTTTATTTTTAGATAAACACGTCTGCACCAAATATTAGGGATTTTTCTCGGGTCAAAACGGGTGAAGTTGGATCAACCAACTAGTATAAATAATACAGGTACCAACTTATAGCCATTTAAAGAAGATGTTAATTAAAAAAGAGCTTATTTTCAAGTATAAACAGACAAAATTTTATTTCAATTTTACGATACACTATTTGTCCAATATATAAAGTGTGATATAAATCATGTCACTGATATTTTATGGGTTTTAATTTTGGTGTTTTATGTCGTGATAACATCTGTGGGGTAATGCAGCTGCAGACTTTACGGTTCGCTTTATGGGTCCTACAGTAAACTATAACTATGCTATTTGAACGCAATTCTCCTTTAATCTATAACAGGGTGAACTATTATTTTGTTAGTGTCGATTGGCTATTAACCTAATTTTGACACTCGCGTTTAGAAAATTTGATTTTGGAGCGTGTTTAAATTTTCTAAAGGTTTCAGAAAATGGAAAGACCGTCTCCATTTTATATTTATGTAAAAAATAAAACTTCATGATAGAAAAATACATAAATGACACCTAATCAAAACATTATTTATTAAAATAAAATTTGGTGGATTCGTTTCCGCATTTTTGTCAACGTTCGAAATAATTTTAATCCATTTTTAATACTGCATGGCAGATAAGCATTAACTAAAGCAAAACATTATCTAAAGTATCCGTGCCCTCAAAAAGAGCAATCTAACTTCAGCAACGCAACAATATTGGTGGAAGAACGAGCAAAATATTTCATCAAAATGCAAAATAGTACAATTTTCCTGCAGCCACGAACTAAAGGAGAAAGAAGTGGATTAACTGGACGCTGCAAAACAGATAACTCGATTTGCATAACTCGTTCACACGGGCATAGCTGGCTAACCTAATTTGTACTGACGGGTTAACACGAGCGAACTCGTTTTAAATTCCAAATTTTTTTATTCGATCAACTGATCGCCTAGTATTTAGTAGTTTTTGCTTTATATACAGCTGTGTACAGAATTTGGAATTACTATG
>CAJQZN010023405.1:0-13751 GCA_907164685.1 Colias eurytheme | reverse complement strand
ATTTTTGAATGAAGTGCAGTTTACATGAAATATTTGGAGGAGAAAATGTTTTTTACTAACTTATTAAATAAATGTCCTTTATTCATTTACAATACTTATTAGTTAGTTACATTTTAACTTTTTCAATAACCACGATATATTATATACATAAAAGTGTGCGTGTACACACATAAGAAGTGAAACTTGTACAATATTACAGAAATACGTTAGTCTAACACGCGATTTCAACTTAGGCGGATTTTGATTGGACATAAAGAGTTTGAGGTTTATTCTTATAAATTTTGAATTCACAAAATCATAATTGAACACCTGACACCAAACAAACACGCAAACAAACACAAACCTTACGCTCTCAGGTTTACAATTCCTAAGGACTGCGATCATTGCACCTGTGCGAGCAAGACACATTATTTTTACAAGGGAGTGAAAGGTAATAACAGGTTAATGTACGAAATTCTTCCTGCTCCGCGACCGGACTTTAGTAAAACTTTGAACAGATTTTCCAGACATATTCAACTTGACACTTCAACCAATACCCAATTAGATGTAATTAGATGCTATATTTTACTTAAAAACATTATATATTTTGTGTCCTTTAAAAGCCGTAAATCTTATTAAGTATTATTTTACCGATATAATTGTTTACTTCTTAGGTTCTATATTATTCTAGCACAATAATGTCTGCTACATTTCCTTGATAAACTACATATCAATATTGTTTACTATAATAATATGATTGTTCTACCTTATATAATTATAGTTATTGGTGAATATTCTTACCTCAAGCATAACACAGCAAATGTGATAAATACACTGTGTTATCGCATCACAAGTGCCACTGATTGTAACTGCTCTTTCAGTCGAGTTTGGCAACATCTCACTTGCAACCTGCAACATAATATATTCTTGTTACTTTTGTTTGTTTTTTATACATGTATTACCTATGAGATTGTATTGGGGTTTGATTTCTTAATTGGGCAATTACATCATAGACAAAACAAAATTTCGTATTAAAAAGTTGCCAAAAGTATCTAAGCGGGGTTGTAGACATCATTTATTGAAATTAATACCTTATTTCAGTAATGTTCAAAATCTATTGTTTCGCTTATTAGACAACTCTGCCTAAAATACGCGTAGGCAGAGTTTTGCTTCAGACAATTTTTGATTGCATCACCACTGATTTATGTGGTGCATTTATATGTCTGTTCCACTACGCTAATATTATAAAGAGGAAATGTTTCAATGTTTGTTTGTTTGAATTGAATAGGCTATGAAAGTACATGACATACCTTTAAAAAAAATACCATTAAGAGTCCTAAATTAAATTTAGGGCTCTTAATTATCTAAATAGCATCTTATGCTATATTGCATGAGATTTTTTCCCGCCGGAACGAGCGGCTAGACTATCAATAAATGAAAAATCTGACCTGTATATTAGCCCCCGTGACGTCACGTATCTCCTTGATCTTGGAGCCGCCCTTGCCGATGAGCGAGCCGCACTGCGACGCGGGCACGATGAGGCGCAGCGTGATCGGTGCGCGCGACCCGCCGCCGCCGCCTTCGTTGAACTGCGAGCACCACTGCAACGATGTTATATACGATAAATATATAGAAATATGTTTCTTTTTGTTGTGATGTTATCAAACAGAAAAAAAAAACTTGAATTGATATCACTACATAGTATAAAACAAAGTCGCTTTGTCTGTCCCTATGTCCCTTTGTATGCTTAAACCTTTAAAACTACGCAACGGATTTTGATGCGGTTTTTTTAAAGTCAGGCCCCGGATTCACAGACACAATAGAAAATCTATTGTGTCGTGGACCGATCGGGCCGTTCGGGTCTCAATGGGTTAATAGATAGAGTGATTCAAGAGGAAGAAGGTTTTAGTATAATATAATTTATTATGTTTTAGACAAAGCGGGCGAAGCCGCGGGCGGAAAGCTAGTAATATCTAAAACGTTTAAATTTGATATGTAAATATTATTTACGTAATAAGTGAAAAGCAGCCAACAGATTAAGACTTAATACATAAAAGAGTACACATAGGTAGAGATTATCATTTCAAGCAAGGTTAATTTTTATGATGCTCAATAGAATACATACAATAAAAATAAAAAATGTAATAGGTGTATTATAAATTAGGCAATAATATTATTCACATAACCTGTTATAAATATATCAAACAGTGACAGCTTTGATTTAAACTTTGCATCAATTTATCATTAAATAATCTGTTTGAAACCTGTTCTTCTTTAATTGGTGAGAATAGTTGTTTCTTTTGGCAAAAATAAATGCTGGTATAATTTAACACAAGATCTAATTTTGTAGTGAAACTTAAATTGGTTTTAACCAAGTATGTAAGTATTTCATTGATTAAATAAGTGGCACTTGATCTACTAACCTACCTATCTATCTTTAAACTTAACTTACAATATATTATTTAAATGTCATTTGTATTTATTTTTTGTATGTTTATGATATAATGTACATAATAATTACCTCTTCAAACTTTTTGCAGATAAGTGTAAATGCTTTGAATATAGCACTTGTAGTGCCAGTGACAGTGACAATGCGTTCTGGGCACGATCCATCGGATATGTTGATTTTAGCTCCAGACTGAAACAATTAAATATAAATCGTAAGCAAAAAAAATTCTGTTACATAAAAACACTGAATACATTTACCTATTCGTAGATATTAGGCTACCCATCTTTGTAAGAGACGTCGTGAAAGGCGTTAAGATTTCACATGCATGTCATACAAACAATAAATAAATCATGGTAAATATGACACATTGAGTAAAAAATAAATTGTACAACAATAGGCAACTTAACATGACTTCTTTTTTGTTGTTTATTGAAATTAAAAGTATTTTTGTATATTTTCAATGGTAATTGCTTTATAAGTGAGATTGTAGTTCAAGTTTGAATAAAGTTTTGCGAATTTACAGCGGTTAATGATTCTGACACAATATTATGGATGTGAAGTAATATTTACCGATGCATAAAATCGCATCAAGTATCGCGTAATACGCTTTATGCATACGAGAAAATATAAATGTATTTAAACAAGAACCCTAAATAGTTAGTCTATCCATATTGGGTATAAAAATAAAAAAAAAAACATTACAATGACTCACCTCTTCTCTAAATCTCTTTACAATTTCTCCCTTTTTCCCAATAATACTGCCAACCTCCTGTAAATAAAAAAGCGGGTTAATGAAATATGCAGTTCACACTATTGGCAAACAACGCACCGCAAATGCATACGTAATTAATTCAACAGCTTGAGATTTATAACGTACAAAAGAGTCGCCTCTAAGATCCAACAATAGCACGAGCAAGTCGAGTCTTTGCATTTATAGACGCGTCAGGGATGCATGAGGACAGTTTTATTGACTGCATTGTAGACATCAGTCAGTTCCTGGCGTCGCAGCCAGCTGACTCCGGCAGTATGCGGCCAATGTAAATGCGTTTGTCTAGGCGTCAAAGCCGCGAAACTTTGTACACAAATAGCTGAGCAAAATCGACGACTCAAGACGCAAGTGCACATGAGTTCAAAGAACTTAGACAAAAATAACATGATACATTTTAGAATACTATAAATTGAAAATATGTGCAACTGTATGGATATTGTAGTGATAGTAAAATATAAAAATAGCAAAGAGCATGCTTGGGGGTTCTCATGAAACTACTAAATTGTAGAAAATATGAGAAGTTGTGTAAGCTGACTTGCAATGTAAATAAAAAATTTCATTGTGTAAATAACAAAAAGATACAAATCAACATATTTGATGAACAGAACAAGTGCTAATGACTGGCCGAGTGCCAAGAATACTTTGTATTGGATTACGGCCAATTAAAAGTAAATATCTAATCTTATCCTATAGGGAAGTACTAGCATCAATATATCTTATGATGACCGAGAAATTTATTTGCACGGACATCAGCTTTATTTGTGATGGTAATAAATTTTGCATATAATGAATGACTAATATGTAATCAGGTTAATAAATTTTAAATTATTTCAGAATTTTACATAATGAACAAAAGAATTCATTAGTGATATCTAATTTAAAGCAAAGAAAACTAGTATAAACAATTCTATGGAATGTTTAGTTTTATTATATTATGAGATCTGATTTCTATATAGTATGCTTTCGCTTTTGTATAAATTGGATTGAGATTTTCTTTGTTTCATTCAACAAAGAATTAATATAAAAAAATTTTTCTTGATCACAGGAAATATAATGTAAAATATTTAATTAAATCAAATTATAATTAATAGTAATAAGTATTTGTATTTTAAATACATAAAATATGTTTAATCTTTTATACATCACTTGATAAACAGTAAGGCAAAAATTATTAATAAGTATTGCGATTACTATAAATTTCTTCCCTTGTAATCTTAATATATATAAATCTCGTGTCACAATGTTTGTCCTCAATGGACTCCTAAACCACTTAACCAATTATAATAAAATTCGCACACCATGTGCAGTTCCATCCAACTTGAGAGATAGGATAGTTTATACATGTAGGTACCACGAGCGAAGCCGGGGCGGACCACTAGTATACTATATAATCATATGAGTAATCAAAACAAAATACAATAACAAGAATAATATGAGTGCTACAAAAACTTGATTAAATAATTAAATCTATGGATATGATTCCCTTAAAAATTTTCATTGAAAATATGCTTTTTAAGGACAATGATGTGAACAATATAAATTGTCTTTTGTATGTCTTCATAATATTATGTACAACTGTAATAATTATAAAATCTGTATGTCATTTTTAGCACAATTAACAATAGGTACTGCATAAATATACTGTATGTTCAACAAAAAAAATTGTAAATTTATCTACATAAAAATATGAATGTAATCATATTCAAAATATGCTGATACAAGGCTTTCATAGTATATGATTGAAATTTGTTTACTAAAGCAAATTACATAAAATGCTACATAATACTTAAAAAGTTTAAACATGCAAAATATGTCAGGGGTTTATTCTAATAGAAACTACTTTAGAAGAAGGTAAATAACAGAATTTAGAAAGATAACAAAAACACAACCACATGAAAATGCCAATTTGCAATAATTTTATTGTTAATTTTTGTTTTCTTACCTTCCCCTGCATAATCAGTCTGATAGTGAGGGTAACTTTGGAGTCTTCCTCATGGAGAGAAGAGGCTTTCTCCAGTTCCATGCTGGAGGAGGTATCCGTTGTATCTCGTGGAATTTTGGCTGCGTACAGGGCTACGTGTGGGCAGGGGACACTCCACTCAATCTAATGGCTGGGACTCTGGGGCTCTTGGCACGCACTGCAGGCAGGGTAAGCTGGAAAACAGGCGCACATCTCAAAAGGAAAGTTCACAGGTGTCGAGCGTTCTAAAGGTATAGGGTATGTGCACTCTTCGTATTTAAAAGCAAAGCTATGTTTTAAGTATCATTTATTTATTTACAGTGACTATTGGCAAGAAGCGCAACGGAATGAGGGCTGCTAATGAGGTTCTAAACACTATTTCGATCTAATTGATCGCAGGTACGACCGGATTCTGTGGTTGCAACGCGAGTCGATTCAGACCGGCCCGAAGAACCGTTACTTGAACTCTGATACTGGCTAGCGACATAACCTTAGCGTTGCGCCTCATGGCTAGACGGCCCGGGTTATCGATCCCGAGATCCCAAACAATTTTTCACGAGAAAGCTTTCTTCTTTCTTACCTCGTAAAGTATTGCGTCGTGTAACAATAACATAACAAATCTTAACACTAATATTATCACCCGATTGTGTATAAAATTACACTTATCACAATTTTTATAATCACAAAATATATATAAAACTAATAAATCCGACGCAGATGACGCGTCGGTGTGAAGTTAGTTCGATGTCTTTTCTTTACTGACGAGTGACGTTGTCATTTATGTGCTATAGACTACAGATTTATTTGCACAGACTACATTTAGTTGTCAGATGGAAAGGTTTGACAGGCTATGGATAATGGTGGGATAATGTGAGGAAAAAGAAATTTAAGGGTACGTCGGCACTGAATATTGATGATTTTTTTTCGGATTAAATTTATTAAATTTATTTTGATCATGTTAATTATTATTGTTTAAATTATCATAATTTATATCCTACCATATTTACGTATGTTAACTAGCTTCGAAAGTTTGAAACTGTACTTTTATTGTTATGATTGCAAGGAGTAATTTAATATAGTTTAATTGTACATTTCTCTATATGAATAGCATTCGAAATTCATAATACTTATTAATAAATTACTTTTTAACGATGTGTTCTATGCTTAGCATTATTTATGTACTAACAAATGTTGCCGCCGAGCTACTGAGCGTAATTATATCACTTTTATTACGAAACTGAAAGATACTTAATCTGTGACTGAAAGGGTCTCAGGAGGTACCTAGCTGGAGACGGTGCTATAAATATTTGTTAAAAATGCAGGGTGTTTTCGAGCGAGGATCTCCACACTAATGGACTGCTTCATTTCTTGTTTGTACGCTGAAGGATCACAAGCGAAGTGTATCTAACGACGTCTTCTCGTGAAATTCAAATAAATTTTTCAAAACAAACTTATCTCTTCGAGGAAATTTGTTTTATGTATTTTATGCGAGATTTGAAGGAAAAGTCTCCTATTGAATATACCCTGTATGAAATAATATGTTATAGCAAGTCATTATAACTGCAGCAACGCTCGCATTAAATTATACCTACACTCTTCAGAATAATAATGTAATCCAGGGGATGTATTAATTTGTAAAATAATATGTTTAACAAGTTTTCATTACATTATCTCATAGAGTTGCAGTGATGGGCTTTGATTTTTCTTTACTTTTAATTCTGGATTATGCGGGTATGTTACGATATTATAAAAATATAATGACCCGTCCTCCATATGACGAGATAATCGCATGACAACGGTTAACGTGGACTACAGTCTACAATTTATTCAGAACAAAATCCCTCCATATGACATGTGATGGCGACCCGGACGGTGCGTTAAAACTTTAAGTAGGTACCTAAACCCTAACGACGCTTGTCATTTGGGCTTATTTTAATAATTAATATTAATTCTACGTTATATGAACGTTTGTTATCGTAAAAGCCTCTACTTTCTCTTCATTATATTAGGGAAACGTCGTGTAAAAATAATTGTGGAAATATATACCTATTATTATCTATTATAGTAACCTACTTATGCCGGTAGGCCTTAAAATAAAAGTGCAGGAATCTAGTTCAAATATATACAAAGGTTCACGAGAAACAATATCTTTCTGTCTGTCGATTTGTCTGACGTTAATTTTACAAATTATAAAGGACTACAATAATCTATCTATTAATATCTCGCAAATGTTTTGTTGATACACACGTAATAAAGACGAACAGGAAGAAACTCAAGAGATAATTCGTTTTAAATACAATTGCTTTCTCTCTCAGCAGTTTCTTTAACTAATTAAAGTTAATAATCCTCCAATATAAAGAGCTCAATTTTTAAATTAAGTCAGTGGATTTCATTGTTTTATCTTCCAGTGTGGCGTTCATGCAAATCTCTTAGAATAACTACGGCACGGATCTTTGTAGGGAAAATATTATTTTTCTTAATCGTTTTGCAGATTTCAATGTAAACAAAAGCTTTCCGTTTCTCTCTTTATGTTTTTTGCTTATCCAGATGTGATGAATGAACTAGCATACCTATATCGTAAGCATTGGGAGACTTAAATAAATAGATATATATGTAAAAACCTCAACAGTCAATAGCTCTGATCATTGTGCGCTACTTATAGCATAAGAAATATCATCAGAAGTGATAAAACAATTGAATAATTCGTTAACAACGACGACAGTTTGTGTGTGGTAACAGTACCTGTTTATGTACGTAATAAAATAAATTTGATATTGCATTTCTATATAGCTAAAAGTTTAAGTTTATAGTTAAAGACATGTTTTAAAAACAGAATCAAACAATAGTTGGTAATGTGCTACTATAATCTTAGGTACACAGTGATGCTTATTAAAGCATTATTGTGAACTAGGTAATCAGCCTAAGCATTCAGCGGGCTTCCCTTCTTACAATTAATTATTAGAAATTGTATTACTGTGCCATTTCTATTACTTGTTATATAAATGAAACGTAAAAATATATACCTACCCATATTTATCAAATTCCAATCAATTAAAATTATTGTTCTTCACTAGATAATAGAAAATAAGCTAAAAAAACGTGAAGGATCAAACTAATTTGAATATGTTTTCTGTAAAACAACTACTTTTACCATTCACCTTTTAATTTATTTCTACAATATACTACTACATATTTCTTATGTAGGTTATTACTAAGGGTTGAATATTACGATATAACTACTAACTAATAATAAATACAGACCTGAGATTATGTGGGCGTAATCTGCTGATCAATTGAGAAGCAACATATTATCCATCGTAAGATGCTTAGTCACTGTAATGTAGCATTCTATTGTAGACCTCAGGAATTCGTGTGAGCAGTTAAACGCAGTGCTGAATTCAGATATCGAATTCCTGCCTGCTGTATACACGGTTCTAGCTTAGGTTATCTGTTTGGTAATATAAATAGCTTTATCTAAGCAGACTATAGCTGTTAAGTTGATTGCAATACAGAATGTTAATGAAGTTGGCTTGTTAGGTAGAGAATATGTATCTTCGTTACATGTGGCATTTATCGATTATTATCTTTTAGGCTTAGAGACCATAACTTATGAACATTTAGAGAATTTTCAGGAGTAACTACGATCTTATAGAGATTAGAATATGATAAAGATAGATACAATTTGTATAAAGTTATTCAGAAAAGTGACAGAATATATTAATATGTTTGTTTGTTTGTTTATGAAATTGTTTACCTCAGAATTACTTCAAAAACATAAACAGAATAAGCTTCTTCAACAATCGTAAGTTTTATTCGTAAAGTTTTATCCAAGCTAATATTCCTTATGGGGCAATCAGTCTTGCACAATGAAAGAAAATTGATGGATCGTACTTCTCGTATTGGTAAAACAAAATTTTGGCTAATGCCTATTCAGTATAATGGACTACGATAAGTAATTTTATTCCGAAGTTTTGATTAACGACGGTTGTTTGGGTTCGAATACCGTATTTGTAAACATGTATAGCCAATAGCCTTACGATTTAATTTCCGAAATCCTGGCACTAATTTGAAGGACCCGTTGTTTTAACGAGTTTAAATAACATAACATTGTTTTAGGTACTTCCATCTGTATTTTGACTAATTATTCCTACATGAAAATTGGGTTGTTGTAAAAACATTAGTAGTACATAGTAAGTACTTTCATTCAAATTATAAGGCATTAGTTATGGTTTTATTTTTGACTGGTCCCGATGATTTTCTTTATGAACGAGTACTAAAAACGTACTTACCGGCATAGGCGTGTAGGATTTCAAAATTTATTAATAGAGAATGTTATACGATCAAGTGAATGCAGGTTGATCAAGTAAAAGCTTATATAAGGCTTCAAAGAGGGCTTAAGAAATACCTTCGTATCATAAATGGGATGTTAAAAGGAAATCGTCTAATTAACCTGAATTATGTCTTCACCGAATATACAAATATTGTACATAATATTATAAAATAATATTACATTGTTGACATGTCCTCTCGTCAAATAGCGAAATGTTTGTTACATGCGTAACTAAAGTAAACAAGCTGACTCGGAGTTAATTTAAGCGTGAGCATGTTTACACTATTATTGTATTAGCTAAAAATTAAACTTAATTCAAAGATTAAACTACTACTTTCATTATTTGTGTTTATTGTTTCATAGAAAAATTATAACACTTAAATCATTACTCGTCTATAGGATTTTATTTATCGTAGCTGCATGCTACGAAATAATGCTACGCCTTCTACAATAAATTCCTAGAAGCATAGATTTTATTATATAGATAGGGATTCTGTATATAAAGTATGATTTATATGAAATTGTAAGCGGGTTAGCGGTCTGTTAAGAGATTGTGGTGTTTAGACATATTTCCCTCGCGTCGTAGCTTCGTATTGTGGAGTGGAGTAATCGGATTAGACATATCAGTCCAGAGAGTCAGCGGTGACGCGATTGACGAATTCCAGAAGATGTTGGATGGTGAAAGATCTTGAGAATACTTTGATATTCCAAATTGAAATATCAAACGGCGATAATGTAGCTTAATTCTTTTAAATAGGATTTTGTTTTGAGACTTTTCTTATCTATTATTTTTCAATTTAGATTATTCAGTGACACTCCTTTGTTACGAACCTAAAAGTAACTCAGTTGTAATTGAATTTGTTATTTAGGGAAAACGTTCCTGCGAACGTCGTATATTAAATAAAGGATGGGATAATTACCCATAGGCAGGTTTAATTCTTCTCATGCCAGTTGCGTTTGGGAAAGAAATGGACAGACACCTCAGCCGAAATGAAAAGCTCCTTGATTTACAACCAACGTTAAACGAGGTCGGGTCTTATTAACATGACTTTTTATAACGTGAAGCTTGCTAAATTGAAACAATGTAGACAGAATTTAATTAAAATTCACATTTAAAAGTGTTAAGTAACAATATTTTGTACTGAGCCTTCGTGTTGTTGTAATTTATCCAACCTACGTCAAAGAGTTCTTAAGTGGATGTCGTGTAAAACAAAACAATTATAATGTCAAAAGGATGGCTTATTTCCTGTTTAAAAACTTCTGTGTTGGTAGTGAATTTTTTAAACTTTTTGAAAATACAGGGGTAAACCATTGTAATTTTTGATCAGAAAAATGTAAATTACAGTTTAAATTGAATTCAGTCATACAATTATTGAAAGCTATTTAATATTACTTTACCTTTTTTCGACTCTACAGTTTGAAATAAATGCACTTTGATTCTTTTGCCTTAATTTTTGATTTAATTAAAATCAATTAAAACTTATCTTTACCCACTTTATTATATTTGAATCCGATCTTTATAACAGATCTAAAACCAATGAATGGAAACCCGTCTGTTCAAAAGCTCTCTTAATTTATTTTATCGATTCCACGTTTTCATATTATTCAAAGCAAAAAACGTCCTTTACATTGAACTAAAAATGCTTGAACATTTTTATAATAAAATTTGTTTTTTCTTTTACAAGTTTGGTTGCAGTATTATTTATGTCGTAGGTCTTTGTAATGATTGTTCGTGAGAAAAGATATTCGTATTTGTGAGCAAAAAATTCTTGTATAGGAAATAATCTGATTGTTAGGTAGCTTAATTATTTTTCTTTTGTAGTCTTTACGAATAATATGCGAACGTCGTAATGATATGAAATAAATAGGTAGCCTTTAGTTCTATTTGTTACATTAGACGAATGTGAAAAAGATGGAGATATCGAAATTTATTTGTGTAAATAAGAAAGTAGAATTGGGGACAAAGAGACCAGTATCTGGGCCGTGTAATTTGGAGCGAGAGCCCGCGGCAACCAGTGCGTATGAGCCCCTTCAGTGTTACATACATTATTTAGGTGCTTTTGATTATGCCATTTAATTGCATGTTCTAAATGTAGTTAGTTTTTAAATGCTCTAATAATAATGTAATTTTTATAATATTCTTCGTACATTGTGATTGAATTTTGCGAAAGAACGGGATGTATTTCATAGACGTATCTAGAACATTTTATTCATTTTTACCACATATCATCAAATTCGTTGAAGCATTTAGTTATTGCGAAGTCGAGATGTAAATTAATATTAGAGGTATTTATTGGTTTCTGCTGAGTACTTTACAAAAGCTGAAAGTAGTATCGTTTTTCGTGAAGTCAAAGCTTCTTGGGTAGATGATGTTTTGAATGATGGAATTATGATTGTCGGTAGGTATATATAAATATGATATGTATTATAGTTGCTTGTTCTTTTAATTCTCTTTGAAAATGCGAAAACGTTTATTTATAATATGAAAAATGTTTATGAATTTTTTGCTTTGAATTATATTTCACAGTGTACTGTAAAATCACTCATGGTAAGGCGCTCTTGAAAACTTGAACCTTTTCAAGGAGGACCGTTGAAGGAAAATTCTTTTGTACTAATGCCAACATATTTCGTGAGCCTTCCGAGCTCCTTTGATAAGCATCGCTGTCCCAAAATAATTTTCGGATTGATATTTTTTTCGTTTACATTCAATTCAACCATCAAATATTTTACTTTAAGGAGATTATATTTCATGATTGCGATATAGTAGGTACCTATACGTAAGTAGCGAACTTATACGTTGTCAAATCATTTAATACAATTTAGTAATTTACTAATGTTTCCTTATTTTATTTATCTCTTTAGTACGGTACATCTTTGTATTTTATTCAACTTAACGATTCGGGAATTTTGTAAGTTTTTGTCAAGGCACAAGGAAGGTTTTTAGGTGAGTCGAGAGAAAACCCGAAAAAGGGGCAATAGGGTTTAACAACTTCTGCCGGGGCAGCCAGTAATGCATAAGTATAAATTTTCAGAATTTGATTTATCATAATATTATGTGGTAAAGTTAAAATACCATATTTGAAATATTTATAGCAGTATTAAATTGCAAAACCTTTTTGAGCAATAAAATTCAAGACTTGAAACAATATTCAAAATTTGTTGAACAAAAACTTTTCATATGTTTCGTGTATCCATTATTTACGTCGTCGGGAAGCTGCAATCATAAAAGATTCAATTTACCTTTGTAACACAAAGCACGGCAGCGGCCCCTGTGAACCTTTCATAACAGGGATTAGGTAAATGCATTTTATTTTTTTCCGTTTACTATTAATAAATTTTCGATTTTATCGCGGGTTACATTCCATTCGAGAGTGGTTTTCGAGTTTGGGGACAGATAAAACTTTCTTAAAAATAACGACAAGGCGACAATAAGGGCAATAAACTTTATATTAACTTCGTTCCCCACTTGTTAAGTTTTTAATCTTTTTGCGGATAGATGATCGGGTAGGTAATAATATAATCTCTTAAAAATATATTAATATTTACTTATTCCTAGGTAGAACTTAATGTAAACATCGATCTTAACGTAAAATGCTGTCAAGATCTAAAATCCTATGTACCAGAGAGGCTATGTATAAGCATGCTAGTTATATTGAAGGTTCTTCAAAACGATACCTACATACTTTTCTCGGTTTTTAAAAGCTTTCCTTGAAGCCTATTATGAGGTTAAGTCGTGAGTGAAATAGCTTGATTCAATTCTTTATTACAATTTCCCATTTGATATCATAAAAAATATAAATATGCGAAATAAAATATTGACAGACTATGAAGACATTGACAAGCAATAGTGTTGGAAATTCGACAAGGGTCGGAAAAGGGACCGGAACTAGACAGATGTCTATGGAATAAAAGAAATAACACCGTCCTCATTGTGAATGTATACTGAGATCCGACCAATAAAGAATTTCAATGCTGCCGATTTACATTTTAACTTATTTTTCCTTAAGCTACATACAAATAATGGTACATAATATGAAACATTTATTTGATTAATTATTTTTATAAACACTCCAAAACTAACAATGATTCATTCCATTATAACTTTATCAGAAGAGCTTTCAAAAAATTATGGATAAATAAAATAATGGAGGGTATTTTATTGCGCAATCATCCATTCAGGCAAATCGAATAACTTGTTAGTGATATTGCCAGCGTGAAAAATAGAAATCAGAGTCGCTTAATCCTATCGATAGACATCAAATGC
>CAJQZN010023401.1:0-17938 GCA_907164685.1 Colias eurytheme | reverse complement strand
GCCACACTACGTCCCTGCCTACTTCCCTCGTCACTTCCCATACCACTTGTCGAGTCGTGTGGCTGGGGTATTAGGTACTATTATAATATATTTTTTGTGTATGATATGCATATGATATGTGTCTAAATCCCTTATTTAAACTTTAAGCACAATATTTTCTTTTACGTGTAAAATTTTTGCAATATAATACATCTAACTAAAACAAGGAATTTCTAATTATGAATTACAATACCTTTTAACAAATTAACAGTTCATAAGTAGCATACACAAGTATGTACTTAAAATTAAAATTCCTTACTTACCACTAAACAAAACTCATCTATTTATTTTTAATAAATTTACTTAGTCGTAAGCAACTGTTCCACACATTATCCTCTACTACCTTGCAATAGAGTTGAAAGTCCCATATCAAACACACAGCTGTATAACGGAGCATACAGCTTCGCAAAAAGATGCTGCTACCATATCCGATGAATATTATGAAGCTTGAGGTCAGGTGGAGGTTTATTAAGAAATAAGAACTAGGAATCAGGTCCCATATTAATTCGAAGTGTATTTTTTCACACGACACTTGATAGTGTGATTTATTTCCAAAAATTTGAACCTTAATCTGTTTTTATTAACAAGCCACTCGCTCAGCGTTGAACTGGGTTAAAACTACAAAAAATATAGCATATGTGACCTATATGGAATGACGAAGCTTTTGATTGGTGATAGAATTTACAAATCAATTGTACTTTTCGACTTTATCTATTGCAAATACTTATAAGAAAAATTAATCTATTCAATTTATGTTATTAGTGCAGATGATTCAATATAATGCAATAAAATAATTCTAGTTTAACGAATAAAATGTTTTGATGAAAAAGCTTAGCTCAGCTTAATGCAATTTTGTAATTCAAGTAGTTTAAGATAATGTTTCACAAACCAAATCAAGTTCTGTCTGTATTCTAATATACCTAAATTAAATTTATTAGACTACAACGGTTTAATTTCATTACCAAACATACATACGATTGTAAATAATGCTATTAGCTCTGTCAATTGATGGTAATGGATAAATTGGCTTAAATGCATCTCGACAATTATTGGAATGTTTCGTGTTAATTCAATACTTCATATCAATTACATTACAAATCCTACGCAAATACTGAAGGTTAAAAATAAACTTTAATATATTCACGTTTAAAATCGCTGGAATAAGACTTTTCATATAACAAACTAGCTGCGCTCCGCAGTTTCACCCGCGTGGTTCCGCTCCTGTTGATCTTAGCGTGATGATATATAGCTTATAGCCTTTCTTGATGAATGGGCTATCTACACCGAAAGATTTTTTCAAATCGGACCAGTAGTTCCTGAGATTCGCGCGTTCAAACAAACAAACATACTCTTCAACTTTATTAAATTAGTATGGATAACTAATGATAGCTCAACAGAGGTATATGCTCGTCATATGAAATAGTAGATATAATTGTTATTATTACTTATTATTACTTCTTCAAATTATTTACAGACAGTTTAGATACTACTAAATTATATAACCTAAACTTCACTTTTGTTTAAACTATCGAAGTCCTCTAGTACTAAATATATCCGCCCTTTGTTGATCGAAATAGTCCCGTGACATAATCCGCTGGTAATCTCGCATCTTAGTCATTATAGTGTTTTGTCCACACGTGACGCGCTGCATCTCTCGATCAATTGGGGTAAGCGACGTTACCAGCTGACAAAACGTGGATGGGTGGAAGTGTAACCGAGAACGAATTTCGAACGAAACGAATTTAACGAAAGTATTGTTCTGTTACAATAATTTTTGAATCTTTCTAGCTCTCCATCAGATGGGACTGTGGTCAAACGTCTATATAACTTATTTAAAAAAAATATAACATCGACTCTATAATATAATACTGAATCGAATTGAGTACACTTCAATAAAAGCTATAATTACTGAAAATGCATGTTATTTTAATCTCATTTTCGTCTTTTTCTATTTCCCATCTTTCTCTATACAAATTATGAATCTATAGACACTATTATATTTAATACAAAGTGACACCAATAACCTTTAATCAAAACTGTCATACACTAATGTCAAGTGACGTCACAAATCTCTTCACACCAGAACTCCGGGCGCCGGATACGCGATTTCTTAGTAAGGATAATTTCATATCACACGTTACAAATTGTTTAGTCTAGTTCTATACAGGATGCTGCCAAATATTTGATGGATACCTAAACATGGAGTTTAACCTTGGGTTACACTTTTGGGTGGAATATGCATCTATAATCCTGTATCTTACTAATTCAGTGTTATTTATCTGTAAAAAGAGCAAAAAATATGTATGGATAGTAGCTAGCGTACCGACTTATAAACGTAAATAGTGAATTCTTTTAAGAAATTAATGAAAGTAGAGACCAAATTTTAATGGTATTTAACTTTAATATTATTTAATAAAATAAATAATTAATCTGCTTTACATAAATCAAATATAAAGCAACTCCCATCTGATTTAGAAAAAAAATCCAAGGTTCAAAATAATTTTCTTTGTAAATTTTTATCAATCCCAGACATTCCAAAATACCCACTTACTCACGATAAACTATTCACTGACGCATTATATTATTTTCCCATAGAAAAAACATTTAAATTACCCTTATATAACTCGTTGACACATAATTCATGCAAACAACAAGGCAAGAGCAAAAGATATGGCAGTTTCAAGATTTTTTCTGCGCTGACGGTACAAAATAATGTGTTAATGTCAATGTGTTCACATATAATGTGTATATACCAAGGTATATACTATGTAACTGTCATTTATATACTTGAATTGGTGTGATATATGTTTATACGAGACATTGGCGTAAGCTCATTTGTGACGTAGGCATTAATTTATAGATACTGCTGAATATATATAAAGATGCATATTTAAAATGCGTTTTTTGTACATAAGTTACAAAAAGGCAAATCCATGTCCATTGTCTTCAACTTCAGAATGGATTGAGATAAATAGATAAAATTGTAACGTAAAAATAGGAACTGTCAAATTAGCTTAACTAATGTAACTTTAAGTACCATTTCCATCAATACTGTCACACACACACAGCCTTAACATGTATTAAATGAGAAGGATTTTCCCTAGAACACATATTTGTCCACACAGCAAATAAATAGCCGTCAGCTATCCGTATAAAAGATGAACCCATTTATTAAGTGTATCGGTTTTTATCGATTCGCACCGAGGTCGGGGAGGACTTATTTGGTTGTGTATGTGATGCGTGTGCGCAGTGCAAGGCGAATCTAGTATTTATAGTCGGTGGCTTTGTTTTTTAATGTTTAGATAATTTTATCGTGATAAAAAAAATATTAGTGGTGTATGAATTGTTTGAGGTGTAAGAAAAAATATAAAATTACTCAAAATATCAAGCAAAGTATAAATACTAAAGTATTACATTCTTGAAATTGATATTTTTATAGTTTGGTATAAAAAGCTCAGTAAAAAATTTATAATGATAGGAAAACTGAACACATTACACTTCTAACATTTTTCAATTCGCTGCGCAATTAAACATAGAACTAAAAAAATCGATTTCAGAATACGGCACCCGACTCCGATTTTCATACAAACTATAAAAATCGAATAACGTTTCCGTCTAGTCTACAGACATAGATAGCACGGTGGAAACTGCGAAATTGTTACAAAGCCTACGTAATTTGCGTTACCTTGGGAAATATATAGTTTACGTGCTTCTTGGAATCCACTGTACAATACATTGACCCGTCTGTTTATGTTATACATACGAAATTCTCACCTACGTACATGCTTCTATTGTGTGCAGAGAAATTAATAGATGTATGAAATTATATACTGTCTAGAGCAAGTGCAATAACGTAGTATCAAAAGTTTAAACGAAATGAGGGTTCTTTTGATATCCTTTTTAAATATGGCAATTAGTTTAGATTTGGGTGTAATTATTGCGCCTTAAAAGTTCACAAACCAACAGGATTTTACGAAATAATTATGAAAAATTGAAATTCTAAAATTTTCATCCATATATCCATCCATATCCATCCGTGAGTTGTGGATGAAGATCGAATGTAGATTGCAAGTTTATTGATATATTGTTATTAATTGTTGATACTGGGAAAAACCATGTCTAAAATTTGAAGAACAAATGCTTGTCGGAAAGTAAAGGTGATTGAAAAACTGTTTTGTTTTTAAACTTGAGCTTTTCGAGCAATTGAAAAATCTTCCTTGACATCCGAACTTGGAAAATCCTGTAAAATAGTTCACTTCACGTACTCTCTTTTTAAAGGTAAAGAAAACTTCTCGAAATTGCTGTTAAATATACACATAAAATCTTAGCTCTCTTTTATGAAAAGGAAAGAAAAGCTCTACTAGACTGAGTGTCGGTAATATCGAAGGCTCAAGACATAAACCCGTCAATACCTACTGCAATTGATTCCTCGGAAACCCATTGAATAGAGTGCACTAAGCACACACTAAGGACTTGTAATTTGCGCGTTATCTTTCGATATAATGTACCCACTCTCCGCTGAAATTCGCAGACGGTCTGAATTGTAGTAGTTCTGACGGTGCGAATATAAACAATTTAGGTTGATGCTAGAAATGAGGTGCGATTTAGTGGTACTGTTCGTCAACATTTTGTTTATACTTGTTTTAAATTATCAGATTGAACTAGTAAATTTTAAACGACACTTCAGTTGAGTAGATTAATGTAGTTTACCTACATGACTCCACATCCGCTCCCTATTTTTCTACATAAGTTACGACTATTACGTAGATAATAGGGTGTAATTAGTTAATCAATAATATACAAAGGGGTAGAGTCACCTCCATTTTTGAAATATTCATATAGGTTATATGATATGCTAATTTTAAAGCTACTCAGAATTTACAAGAAAACAAACAAACAATCCCAAATATATTATATACAAGAATAGAAAGCATCTTCCCAGAAATTGGTCGGCGCCAACAATCCGCGTAGTGAAGTAAACATTGAAGTGGCTACGTTTCATAAATTATTTCAGACACAGACAATAGATAGACACGCTATACAGAAAAACAACTTAACACAACGAATAGTGAAACCTATTTCAAAAGCTATCACGTGAGAGTAAGAAAATGTACTTTTTGTGTAGTGGTGAAACATTCCACTTTAACATGATTTATACTATATTGTTCATATTTCAGAACATAGCGTAGATTTCAGCTTCTTACTATATAATGGTTATTTTTATTCTACTGTCTAAACGTTAAAGCGTTAATCTTCGATGGTTATAGAAAAAGCTTTATATTTTCAGGAAAATGAAATTTCGAATGTATTGGAAGTATAATTAAAATTTTATATATATCATGAGCAAAATAAGTGTATTATCAGATGTATTCAATACTTAGTAAACTTAAAACATCCAGATGTTTTCCCACTTTAGTTAGATTTATATTTGAACCTGCATAAAATTGCTTTGTGTATTATCACCTTTATAAAGGTCAGCCTAACAAGATAATGGGGTAATTTGTTTTCTGCTGTAATGTATTGAAATCGGTTAAGGTTGCGAGTGTTGAAATATAAATCTTCGAATAATATAAATCTTCAGAAGAACTGACAAAAGCTTGACTAATTTGCATGCATAGAATTGTTTATATAATCTTTGGAAATAAACAATTTATAGTAATTTGTGAGATACTATTAAGGATGAGTATATGTAGATACACTGTTGACTTGACCTCACGCAATATTATTTGACTATTCAATATAAAAGTAAAAATATATTGACCAGAAAGAAGAAAGGAATTTACGTAGAATTCCTATAATAGTACTACTACTACTACGTACTACTTCTATTTAAGATTAATTTATAATATGCAGTGAGCATGGACTTTTGAATCAATCAAGGAACGAAAGGTATCAATATTATATGAGTAGGTATAAATTAAAATTGAAAATACTAGGAAAACCAGATTAACAGACGTTCGACATTATCCTACCCTTATCACTGTACGGTTACGATTACGGTTCACGGTTCATTTTGCTTTTGTACGGTTACATTTTCTATTACCACTTTTCATTTACAATCTATGCATTTTTTCAATCATTTAACATGAAAAGAAAATAATGTATATAGTCTATGAGCCAACAATGTATCGAATGTGACTTCCCACTCGATGACCAAGGCGATCCTTAACAAGTGATGAGTTACGATCTATAAATATGATCTACTTGACTATTATTGTGCGACAAACAAAGCTCCGCCGAGATTGTATTTTAAGAAAACTTATTTCTTTTATACATTACTCGTGACAAGAATTGCCTTTGGAACAATTTCTCACGATCATATTTTTTTCTCTATGCAGTAAATTATGGATAAACTTTTTAACTTGATGTGGGATTTTAAGAAAAATTACTGCAGCATTTCAAACTCAAACTCAAACTCAAACATTTATTTATTCAATTAGACTTCTTCTAGAAGCACTTTTGAAACGTCATTAGGTACATATTTTTAACATTTACCACCGATTCGGAAAGCAGTAGGTATCTACGGAGAAGAATCGGCAAGAAACTCCATAGTTGCTCTTTTTAATCATATCAGTTTTACAATTTTACAAATTACATATGTAACATCATAATAATTATATTAACATAATATGCCAAAGAACTGTCCTGTGGTTTTTACGCGACAACCCTCCATGGGTTTTTATCGTCCATATATTCCTTAATACTGTAATAGGCTCTCTGAACTAGTACATTTTTTATATAAGTTTTAAATTTAGAACAACTAAACTCTTTAATATTATGAGGAATTCTGTTGTAAAAGCGTATACCTTGACCCATAAATGAATTTTTAACTTTAGCTAGCCGGAAAAATGGCATTTCAATTTTATTTCTGAAGAACTCTTAATATTTTAATTATTTTTATTCCTATAACATAAACTAAGGGCATGGTGAAGGGTTCTTTCTATAGTCTGACTTACAAAGTGTATGGAAACTAAGCTAATACAGACCAGCTTGTACAACTAATATAAGGAAACGTAATTGCTCTATTAGTTGTAACATCCTAAATAGGTATTGAAAATAAATTTGTTCCCAAACTAACAATTTTAATATATCTTCAACCTGTTGTGTGTCCTCTTTACATTAAAATAAATATTCGTATCTCAGGTTATATCTTCAGAAGTATATTATTTTACCTTATTGGAAATATTTGAACCATTAGTAATAACTTATTCAACAGAGCTAGTTTTCATATATGGTAAACACGTACTCTTAGAACCTAGGTTAAACTTAAGACCTAATCAATCAGCTGATTCGAGATAATGAGGTACTTGCGAAGTATGTTTTTCATTTATTAACGAATCTTTATATGTTATAATATGATGGTAGGTTAATAATTAATATATATATATATATATATATATACATATATATAGGTATAGGTATGTCTATAAATATTTTTTCAAGCTTCAGTGTTAGTTACTATAGGGACATAAGTATAAATAAAAATAGGATACTGAAGACTAAACATATAAAAAGTCATATAGAATTACAAAGAAGTCAAGAATTTGCAAACTAAAAATAACTTCAAATATATAATATTATAGTAAATACAATGCTACTTAATGTATCTGTGTAATGTGATGTAAAATAATATCCTGCAGCCTTTCGCTTCCTCTCACTAGGAAATCAGCAGTACAGTCTGCAAAAAAAATGTGTGCGTGTACTAGTGTACACACGTAAGAAGTGAAACTTCTTTATGACCTTATTTTTCAAAAAATAATTAACTATATGCAACTTTACAGAATTACGTCGAATCACGCGTGGTAGCGGATAAGAAAATGATGGCGCGTAACGGATAAATGTCACGCGCAACGAAAAAATGTTACACTAAATTTTTTTCCAACCCCGATAAAGAAGTTTCACTTCAAAAATAAAAAATTCAGTTTTAGTAAAAACACATAGTATTATAACAACAACTAGATTGAGTATGAGTTTAAAATAAATTCATATTCAATATGAAACGAAATTGTCTGTTCGAGTATAGAATTGACTTATAAATAATATTAATTAATAAGGTATTTTTGCTGCACTTTGCAAAATGGTAAATATATTTTAAGTAACTATTTTACAATAGTTTTACAATATTTTACAATATTTTTTGCAATCTGTACAATTGGAACAAAAAGTGTAGTGCACGGTCCATCGCATCGACTATCGATTTCGTTTTCATTGACACTATTAATTCGATATTTAAATACCTTCTAATTTTTAAATAGAAGCTATTTCAAAAAAACTAGCATAGAAATTATATAAAATTGAATCTTATATACTTTAGTAGAAGTTTTTTCTATAATTATCATCACGAACAAAACCAGGGCAAAACAGCTAGTTATAATTATAATACATAATAAACGTAAAGACCTGAATAGGGATGTCACGATCCTTATCGATACTTTTAAATGTGAACGCGACGTCAATATCGATAATTAAAAACTGCAACTTAATTAATTACGTAGGCTCTAGGCATTGGGAACAAGTTATAGTGATAACTTAAACTTGGTATGCTTGGCGACAGGTGCGACATCTGATACCATCACTTGTAAGTCATACTTTATATAGCATTTTATACTCGTCACACTTGCACATTAGAATGTTACGAAAATGTGTAAATGTGTATATATATAGATTTCTAGACAGATTTAAAACTAAAATACAATTGTGTTATTATTTATTTTAAGAAGAATATAAAAAATTGCGTGGTAGTCGTGTTACGTGCATCTCCCCAGAAGTTGAATTTATTTGCATGCCATTTTTGTAATCTGAAGTATTGTTTTTCAATATTACTATGGTTGGTGGAAATAGAAAAAATTATCTGTACCTCTCATTTTTATAGGCTTTTTTTAAATACTTACTCATTTACACCATTCTAACAAGATGCCTGTCACACATGTCAATACAAAGTTAAATAAGTAACTTCGAGTTATACCCATCTAGATTTTACTAGATTTTATCGTATGATAGCAAAGCCTACAGATTATATACAAGATTATCAGTCGCACATCAGAGACTGGTCATTAGTAACGGCTATATACTTCCGTTAAAAAACTAGCTGGCTCCGTGTGTATCGTAATATTTTTTGGTTTTCAAAATTTTATCAGTAATTATACAAACCCTTGAAATCATTAAAATCTGTTCAGCTGATCTTGATTTATAAGTGGTGTACAGAACATATGAATATACATACATGTATGTACACGCAATGGTGCAGGGAAGCTCCTCTTTCGATTTTAGACGTTTACGCAGCTTACGGCGGGAAAACAACGCTCGAAGGAAAACAACATTATTGTGCGATTTATTTTTTTATAGGCGAAGTTGTTGTTTTAATAATATAATATGTAGGTTAGTGTGAGGTAACGCCTCAATTTTTTAGAACGGAAGTCTCATATACTACATAAATATGAGACTTTTGATGTGTGCGTTGATTTTTATTGTTTACAGTATATAAACTTATGTATTATACAGGTATATACAGGAATTATAAATTGAGCGGTGCGATAGAAACTAATCTCAATGTCTCACAGTTAAATGTTAACCAAAAACAATATAAACCGTATCAGGCCATACACCTGTTAGTGACGTGCCCTTTGTCGATCAATTTTGACCTTTCATGTACACATTGCACCGCAACGAAGTTCGTTAAACGATCGCATAGATAAAACGTCGATAAAATTACTTTATATGTTATATTTTATTTTCCTACATAATGTAAACTTTTATTTTAAAATATGTGTGTGGTACTAAATAAGTAGATAATTTTCAAAACAGTGTCTGCCTTATCCAATTAAAGCTATATATTTTTATTCTTCCACATGCCGTAAAATAAAAATGCCCGAAGAATTACAAAATAAGAATTCTTTGTAACATTTTTCGATCCGTAATTGAGGTAATAACAAATGAAAATTCAGAAGTCAGTGTTGAAATTCGGAATACATTAGATTCCGATGTCGTAATATTTCAGTAATTACCCAAAAATTTGTAAAGGACATAATTAAAATATCCAATTAACAATGGATACGAGGTTTGAGCGGTATTTGGAAGGATTCCAAGAGAATTCTTCAGTTGCGAGAAACCACGCGAAAGCGTTATGAAATTAGATTGACCGGCGTGAATCATGTAAAACATTTATCATTGTGATATAATATTCGAAATAAAGGTTAATAACTTGTAATGGAATTCAACAATATGGAGTGCTGTTTATTTGTGTAATTTATACGTTTTACAACTTATGCAATCGAACTAAGAGAAAACTTTGTACACATTTTATTAAAAGCTCAAATTATGAAAATGATAAAAAAAACTTTCTGTTTTTACAGTCGCATCACATATTACAAAAATCACATATTTCCATACAACCTACTAAAAATAGGATATTGAGAACTTTAATCTTATTAAATACTAGGTATCTATCTCAAAAGAAACCGAAAGTGGTCCCAAAAATGTTGCTATCCGTAGATATTAATACACCCATAAATGTGTTACCACGTTTATTTCTGTGCATATCTAATAGCCAGATTTGTTTGCTAAATATAGGTTAATTATTGGTTCTTGTTTAAGGTTTTTACTCCACTTTTTATAGGATCACGCTACCGAAACCCATTTGTGTTGGAGATTAAAATTAATAGCTTTCTACATGTTTATTTATAAACAAATGCTGTTATAAAATCTTTTAGTTCAATTAATACTGCTTTATAACGTTAAAAATAACGTTTTTAAAGTGCATATGGTTAAAAATATGTATCAAAATGAAATTAACACGGTTTGATGAGTATCGTATCCATTCCGATGTAAAATTGCTAAATTCGATCTACGTTAAACCCCAAACATAAAATATTTTAGTACAGGTAGCATTAGCTTCACGCATTTAACATGCAGTGTGAAATATTTCAAGTGCAGCAATAACTTTATATTTATCGACATCTGTCATCGGTTGCCACTTGAAATTATCGAGTGTCGATGATTCCCATCACATCACTTGAGATCGAATCTAACAGATGCGCTATCGGCTTAGCACCTGCCTTCCGGCGTATTGTATGTCATTAATTGTTGATTAAATAGTTAAAATGTGACACTAACTGGTTTTATTTGCGTTTAATAGCAAAGAACTCGTTGACCAAATTTAACTTAAAGCTAAACTTTGCTATTAAAAGCAAAGAAATTGTTATTATGTACCCACTTATACTTTATAGTTTTAGCGATCTGAGTAGATTTCTCTTCAGTAGACCTGTACACAATTTTTTTTAATCATAAAGTTAAGAACATTACTGCATTTCCACGATTTAGGTAAATCGGCTAAGGTGAAATTATCATTCTGCCCAAGTTCTACACCTAGAATATTTTCACACTTACGTCTAAATCTATCTGATGGAATCCATCTGAAAAATCTATAATTGATGCATGGTTATTTTTGAAGTTCAATACATCATGACATCGACTGTCTCACCTACTTCATGAAAATAAAAATATTGGGTATCTCCTCACACTGAAATGATTTCAATTCGCAATGTTCCAATGATGTGTCACGACGTCTCTTCTACTAAGCGTGATTCATTCAGCTATATATCCACTGTTTGAGATGTATTTACACTAAAGCTGTTAAAATCTTCAGATGTGTGTATTTGTGAGCAAATGCCAATACTGTGTAGGTAGGTCAAGGGTGGACCACGGTATTGTTGCCAAGACTAGTTTTTAAAACGTAAATATGATTTAGTAACGCTTTTTCAGTCGTAGATGAGTAAATTGTACATATTTTATTCTCTTTTATGAGAGATGTTACTCATCCTAAAGGGTATAATCTCTTTTTTTAATTGATCTATGCTTTTTTTAACTTTTTGATCATTTAAAGCTGCTAAGATTTCAAGTGTTTTTAATATTGATGCTTGTAATTTATTCTGAAAACATTTCGAGTTATATTTTCTGGTTGTGCATTTGCAAACGCGGTTTTCAACACTTAAGACCTTCAGGTTTCCACCAAGTTTTCTATCTTTAGCTATCTCCGAGAATACAACTTCCATAGTCTATCATATAGTCATAGTGTTATCTTTTAAACCTTTGAAATCAATCCCTAATTATAACGCACCATTGATAAACTAAAGCTTGCATTTAACTGCAGTTCGTCAAGTACGAATAATAGTGAAAATAAGTGTCACAACTCACAGATTATAAATAGCCACACATCTAGTGGCTGAAACTCCTCGTGTTTATTGCTTGACGGTTAATCTCTTCAATATTTTATGATCTCTACGTTAGTCAATAGAAAACTGTTAACGGTCGAGTATATTTTTATTATTGGTGATTAGTTTCATATAGATACTTTTCAAAACTATTAGCTTGTATCAAAACGCGAGCTGGTAATATTCTGGCAGGTTTTAAGTTCTTATGGATTATAGAAGCATTTTCTACATTAACATCACTATCCTTGTGATTATTCCTTTCAATAACGGAATGGATTTACTTTAACAGCTTACTGGACATTGTTGTTGTTAGCTAATTGCTAGATTTTATGAAAATGAAGCAAAGTAACAAGACAAAATTAAATGTGTGATAAACATTGCACTAAACCAAACTGGCGAAGTACCGCCCAACACTACAGGAAAATTTTGTCGTGATAGTATTATATTGCTGATGGCGATGATACTGAAAACGATCCGTACTTAGGACATAATAAGGTACTGCGTGAAGCTTGCATAAATCAAGAACACCATAGAGTGCGTACTTTTTGTAAGAATCCACACGGATATGTTTAGCGAGTACAAGATTAATAGGCGATCCATTATTTCGGTCCAATCAAAGTTCAGCGACCCACCACGTACGACTTTAATGCCTATCATAAAACTGCCTCTGCGAGACTGATTAAACGGAATACGCTTTTAACGGCCCCGGGGAGACGGCCGATATATTTCTGTTTGTTTTGCCTCACTTGCGTAAATTTCAACACAATTCCTGTTATAGCAATGGTTACTGTTCTTTGATGATGTTGTTAATTTGTTTTCCGCGGTTGGAACAAAGTAATTGAGCGGAGGGATCGTGTAAAACATTGGGATTGTGTTAGTTGTGTAATGTACTTGTCGTAGATTGAATTTTTCGACCTCTAAGTACACAAATTTTGAAACGTAGATAATTACTAATTACCTTAATTTTGGTATGATAACGTGCGTTTAAATTCCATGTATAAGTAGTCTTCTGTACTCAAAATTTGTATTTATAATTTGTATTATATCACTCATATTTTAATCACAAGTACAACAATTAACTACATCAAAATACAAAACATGCACTAACATTATGTAGTAATTATAAACATTAGGTATTTACCTTAGCAAATTCGCATTATGTATTCATAATATCAATAACGTAATTGCGAAATTTATTGTTTATTTTAATATCATCTTTTTATACAGAGCGATCACGTGGAGAGTATTGTTATTGTTTTTAAACATGCATAGATAATAAAATTAATTGGCGCTATCGTCACTTATTGTGAAATGCTATTATCCAATACATAAGAAATAAACAATTATTATCAAGTTATATTAGTTCTATTTATATTCAAATCTAGTATTAAATGTCCATTAACACGCATCTCACATCAAAACACAATTTCGCATGCCTTCAACACAAAATTACACATATCGATATGATAAACTTTCATTTTATTATAGCATTGGCGATTTTATTGCATTAATAATATGTCCGAGCTGATGCTTGGAATAATTTGATTGATCGTAACGTTTTTACTGCGCAATCAATCAATATTAAATAAGTCATTTTAATAACTTTATAGTATGAAGGGATGTTGATTTATTGAGATGTTGAATGGCGGTTCTGCGATGCGCTTTATCTTTGATGCCTTGCGTCATAATTTGGTATTTTATGTTGGGGTATTTGATAAATATTTACGATTTTATTTCGTATTAGATAAGAATAACATTCCTCATTCGTTCAATTTGAATTTCAATTATCATTTGACAGACATTCCCAATTATTCAGGTTTAAAATCACGTATTTAGTGTTTAACTGGCCAATCATTTGACAAGTTCTTTACTGATTTTTAGAATCAATAATTCTATTTCAAGGCACACAAAAAATTTCCAATTCAATTGAAGCAACAAACTAATAATAATAAAGTGCGTCACATCTGTATCGGCCACTACAATATATAAAAATAAGGAGATTATCATAAAAAATATTTTATGCGTTACGGAGGACGTGGGAACACGCACACAATGGACAAGAAACGCTTGCACCGCTTGTTAGCTCTCATTAACTTTGTTAGCGTTTGTTTATGTTACTGAGCGACGATCCTTAACTAAAGTACCTACATATACCTATCTGGAAAACTTAGTTACCAACTTATTTTTTTTTTTTGTGTGGTGTTTCTCAATGTTAGCCAGAAGGGATTCTACATTTTAACGCGGACGCGGGGGTGAACTGAAGGTTCACCCTGGTAGCGACATGCACAAGGGCGTCCCCCCTTGACGGGGACCACGAACCTCGGCTTGAGCTGTCGCTTGAGTGGAGACTGGAGGAGGCCAGAAGGGCCCCAATCGGACGGGGTTACCAACTTAGTACATAGTTGCACATTAGCAATCAACTGGAAGAAAAGCTTCTAAGCGATAAGGCCACCAATTTGTACAATCGAATTATTTGTGTATTGTCTGTGTCTGTGCATTATATAGTTTTCGTTATGTTTTTGTTTCTATTATCAAAAGAAAATTCGAGAAAATTCTTGTCACGAAAAATCCTGTGCAGCTAAATAAATAATTTGTCTTTCATAGCCAAATTATGTACATATAAGAAAGTGAAAGACAAATTATGTATTCCGATGGGAAAAAAGTAAGCACATGATGCTCTAGCAGATATGGGGGTATTCAAATTATAATAGAAAATTAATATAACAAAAAAAAACAATATAACATTGAAAAAAATCACTCTCTTCTATAATGTAACACTGTCGAGAACGCTAATTATGTATTAACTGCACATTTCTTTTTAATTATATCTTATTAATATTCATTTCATTAATATTTAAAATAACAACTATTCCATCACCTTTTACTGATAGAGTCTAATATAATTTTCTAATGAATCAAAATCAATTTAGATACAACACGATAATTTTGCATATTTACGTCTGTAGGTACCTAATTTTCTTCAAATAGAGTCCCATTCCCAGTCCAAAATTATTATAAAACAATTTTTTTACATAATAAATACAATTTTTAAAGTGAAGCTTTTATTACATCGTCTCAAACTTTTTGGTCTGTGTAGCGCATGTCGCGTGTATCGCGGCTGCCGAGTGCGCTACACAAAGCAGTGTTCGGAACCGTTCGAACAGTTTCACTTTTACCGTGGTTTCATAAAATCACACAACAATTTTTTTTTCAAATAAGTATCAAATAAATAACTAAAAGCTCAGTTTTCAAACATAATTAAACACAATCAGTGAATTATAATTTCATATATCGCATGCCCCACTAAGACAGTTAAATAGATAAATATAAAGTCCAGGTGATATTCGACTTGTTGATTAAGCATCTTCATTAAACGCTGCCATTTAACTATAAACCTATAATTAAAAGTCAATAATAGTAATCTAAAGATTAAACTATACGAGATACACCTGCTCCACGTGGTCGTAAGTTTTAACATAACTGCAAACGCGCGAACACAGACATGTGTGCGCGCGAACGATATTTGTGACGTATTAATTCAGTTTTAATTCGACTTATTGAAAAAAAAATGAATATGTATTGAATTTTTAAGTTAAGGTGAGCTTAGTGTAGTAATTCACGATTTATGTCGTTTCGTCGATGATGTAAATAGTCAGTTTTCTCACATATTTTCGAAGCTTAGAAATATAAAAAATGGAGATTGGTTAAAATTCGACAGTATTATAGAACATAAATAAAATAGAATTAAAGGAAGAAGATGCAAGCATATTCGCGAGAAAAAACTAGTGACCACTCCATTTACACAAATTTCACATAATGATGTGAGTAAAATCATAAAATAATTTAACTCTTAACTGAGTCGGCGACCTCGTTATCATTAACACCTTGCGTTTAAATAATTCATTAATTATATGCGTCTCCGCCAATTAATGATTTAATGGCGTATAAAAAAATAATATCTCTTTGTCCACTTATTTTTAGCAGTGAGAATTCTCTCAAGACTTTACAGTTCCTACTTTTAAACCGTAAAAGAAAGCTATCAATTTTTAACCTTAAAAGAAACAAAAAAAATCATCTTTATTCTATACGCATAAATATAAATAAGAAAGATTTGATTGTTTGTTTGGAAATTTGAAACTACTAAACTTTATAAATACTTTCATTAGCAGAAAGCTACATTATTCCTAAGTGATCGGTTATATTTTTTATCCCTGATCAACAATATCACATCTGAATTATCGTGTTTTAAGTCTAACAAGACGTTGTACGGTCAACATGCGCGTAAAAGTTTAAAAAAATAATATCAGTCGATAGTATAGCCATGTATAACTGTTGCTGTTGCTCAAGGGCGAGTAATGAAAAAAGGTGAAAAAACTGTCTCGTGCCGGCGACAGATGGCGCGTGCATCTGCTTCAGGCTTAACATTAAAGCCCCAATTATTAAGCGAATTCAACTCTGTGTTGTTTTAAGTACTGGCTTTTGGAAAGTTGTTTGAATGTTGAGTTTTTTCTATCGATTGGTAACCATGTGTGCCATCTAGTGTCAATTTGATACATCTTGTTTATTAATTATTTTGTCATTAATATGTTGTCGTTTTAATAATATATGTATGATATGTAGGTACATGAGTTGAGCTTGATGTATAATGTATATGGAGGTAATAAATTTTGAAGTTGCATAAGCAATTGATACAATACATAATACATTTTAGTTAAATTCTAATTAAATAATATACCTACAAAACACATTATATTTTAACAAAAAATGTTGGTCTAATTACAATGAAATATCTACCTTAAACAAAACTCTACAAATCTTGTATTATAAAGATATTAACATAGGTAATTCTTAGTAATATAATCTAACTAAATAGTCACTGCACATTCTACAAAAGGGTTTCCTACACTTTTCAAAAGCCCTTTCACCGTTTTACCTTCAGCAATCCGTCTGAAAAACGCAGCCACTCGCAGTAAGTATTAGAAATTGTAAAGTGTTAGAATCCGGGTATACTGTGAGTCAATAAACTTGGCTGGGCGGGCGCCCGAAATAGACGAGACGCGACGTACCGTTTGCAACGACATTTATTTTGAAAGTGAGTCTGTGACGAATTGCTTGCGTGCTGATTTAACGTCTTATTGACATTTCATTGATATTTAGAATTGTTGAAGCCATATTTAATCAAATTAATATCTTAATAATTACGGTATTGGCGCTAAAGGTAAAAGCAGTGTATATATGTACATGTAATCATAAATTCACAATTATAGGGACTTACTTCTAACTTCATACTATATTCCTAAACAATGGCGATTTAGAGCTTATTTAATTAATTAAATTAGTATTTTGGGTAACTTTCTCTATAAATACGTAATATGTATATCAACTGAATTATTCCAATCGTGGATGATGAACAAACGCTCTTATTTTTAAACTTATAGTTGTATTATCAATCAATTCAAGGCAGATCATTTTTTTTTCACTCTCTAACACGTAGACGCAAAAATGGTACTTCCTTGGCAAATTATATTACCCAGTGTAATAAATAGTTACAACGGATGTTAGTTTTGCAATTCAATAAATCCGTTCGCGCTCAATTATCGCCCAAATATTGTAATCATTGCGCAATGTGAAGTGTTCTTACCCAGAACATTATTCTGTCTGTGAGTGAGTCACATATTATCATTGTATCT
>CAJQZN010023400.1:0-23931 GCA_907164685.1 Colias eurytheme | reverse complement strand
AACAGCTTCGGGCTGACGCTGAGCTCGTGCTTCGGGAGCGGCGGGTCCTCTACCCGCGGGGGGGTCGGGGCGCGGGGGGGGTCGCCCATGCAGAGGGCGCCGAGGGGGTCGTCCGCGAGCACGGGGGTTCGCGGGGATAATCTGACAAAAAAATTAGTTGTCTGTAAAGTCGGTTTACTGACGATAGTTGAACGTGACAACGTCCGATTGTGCTTCTTTGTCGCTCGTTCCGCGCTCTCGCTTGCGCTTCAAGCCTCACATGGAACGCCTCAGAGCGAGGTAACGCCGCATGAGTCATGTTTTTGGAGTCACGTGCAGCCGGCGCTATCGAATTATAAGACGTTGTCACGTCAAAAGAGAATACATAAATATGTTTGTATATAAGCTAGTTTGTATGTAAGCCGTGATATCACTGGTGATATAATAAACGGTATATATTGGACTGTCTCGGGAAAACTTTGGCTCTTCATCTTGCAATGGTTCAAAACAAACTATACAAAATTAAGAATATTATGTGGTACTGAAATTACGAGATGCAAAAATTGCAAAATCAACTTTTTTCTTAGTATCTAGTAGCAAGTGTTTTAATTTGTACTGCACATATAAAATATAATCAATAACAATGGAATATCGAAACTATAATTACTTCAATGGGGAGGTTTTGTTGACATCGTTGACTTGTATTGCAGCCATTTCTTTATCCGTCTCTTCGGGAAAACTGAGCGTTCGTGAACAACGCCCTTTGGGGTTTGTATTTCCTAATAAAATAAAAAACATCGAAATTAGACAAAATATTATGTCACTATATGTAAGTTGGTCGTTACTAAACAAAGTAGGTGATAATTCTGAGAAATAACGATTCTTAACAACATAACATAAGAAAACATTTTTTTGTTAATATTACGATTATAACAAAACTATTAACTTACCAAATGAAAGCCTCTGCAAGTTTTGAACGATCTGAGCATCACCGGCAAAACTTTCTGATCTTGTTAATATTCGCAAATCTGATGGACTGTCTGGGCTGACATGAATTGTCTGCAAAAAAATTCATATAAATATTTTTACCGCAATTTATACCTTACCGTGATATAGATCACACTTATAAAGAAAAAAAAATTAAACTTACTTGTCTCTTTTCTGCTATAGGTATTGTGGGTTCCGGTTCTTCATTACCTAACGAGTTGCTGCGTGGTCGCGTAGTCTCACTGAGATCAGGGTCTGACGGCACACCTAGAAAATACATTCAAACTATAATATATAATACGATTCGCGTACAAATTATGCCATAGATTATTGTGTAATTTTTAATGTTATATTTATCGCTTTGCAAGTCAATTATAAAATATAAGTAACTAATCAAATGTTTGTTTATTAATCAAAATATGGGTTTCCAACAAATTTTTACACCTAAATATGAGAACGAAGTAAGCAAAACAAGAGTAATCAAGTATACATTAAACGACTACACAAAAACACTTCACAAGATAATCTATATCTATTTAAGTATTAACGCTGCATTATTTTTAGTACTTTTAAATTCCAAATCAACTCATACAAAATAATACCAACAAATATACACACTCACCAGATATAAGTATACCGGCGTGTGCGGACAGGCCGTGCGCGCGCGTGTGTGTGCGCGCGTGCGTGTGTGTGCGCACGATGTTCCCGCGCCGGCACAGAGCTTCGAACGCGCTCGCGCTCGCACTGGCTTCTTCGCGACACACTGCGACTATAGATAAGATTATATTGAAAAAATTGGTTGTTTGTAAAGTAGGTTTACGATCGAGATGTTTACGTGATAACATAATGCAGAGGCGGCGCTCGAGATGAGACGGGAGATCGGTCCGTCTCTCTCTCGTTATACCTGCGATCGCGCTCGTGAGGTTTTGGTGTGACACAAGTTTCTGAACATGTCACCCGACTAAAACGATTTTAAAAACGTTATCACGTCAAAAGTATCAAATATATGAACTTGAAGTGTGTGAACTTAGTTTTTTTATTGAAATGTTAAAACATTATTAATTTTATACGTACATGGGTCAAAGGTGAACCCGAGTTTTTTAATAGAGTCAATGTTACATTATAAATGCTTTGGTGGTAAAATTTTGTTACAAAAAGAGAATTAAAACGTATTTAAAAAAATCTAACTCAAACTCAAACACTTTTTCATGCTACTTCAGTATTTAGGCCACAGTTTCGAAAAGCAGTTTCTACAGAGGAGAGCCGGTAAGAAACTCTGTAGTTGCTCTTTAAAAATTATGCCATATTACATTTCAATCGCACATATACGTTTCATAAAATTCAAATTCAAATTTCATTTATTTACAAGAATGTAGTTACAAAAAAGGTGTTATTACAATGTTAAGGCGCTAATACATTCTACCCACTTTCTGGGTGTGCAAATATTTAAATGGAAAATTTGTTACCTGAATCTAAACTGGACCGACTTCGCATAGGTTCAGCCAGTGCTAACGCGGCAAGTTCAGAGCCTTCGCCTGCAACTGTTCGGACGCGAGGTAATGTTCCGCCAGCTATAAAAAAAACAAAAATTTTCAATGTTACCTTGTTTACTAAATATCTATGCTACAGAGTATTATCAATTATTATACAAAATATCAGCTATTATTTCAATGAAACAAGCAATTATATCAACCAATATAAAAACAAAACCACAAAAAATTTACTAAGAGCTAAAATAAATACATACAGCCGGCAGTAGCTTGTCCCGCGGCGCGGCTCGCACGCTGCGCGCCCGCAGCACGGAACAACGCCGCGCCCATCACGGCTATACGCAACTTGTTCCATAGTAATTGGGAACCACTGTGACATACAAAATATATCAATATATTTATTAATGGAAATAAAATAGAAAATGTTTCAAATGCATGTAATTTGAGGTAAATTAAAATATAAACGAGGAAATTACAATCCAATGTAAAAGAAAATGATTAAAGTTTAAAACGCGTAAGGGAACGATAAAGGGAAATAAATACATATAATAATTTTAACCAGAATTAATAAATAGAGACGTTTTATACAAGTGTCTCTGTGTTTATTAAATTACAAAAAAAACGGGTTGCACTGCGGGAGTGCTGGCAGAAGTGAAAACTTGATTATTAACGTTGAGCATGTTTGATATCCATCCGTCTTACGCTTTTTCGATCAGGTCACGTGTCCTGACAGGAGTTTAAGATTTTATACCCAACGCCGCTAAAGAAGTTTTCACTTCAAAAATATCTAAAAAAATACAATTACACTTAAAATCACTTTACAAAGCTTTAAAAATAGACGCACCTAGGCATATCTTTAGGCCATGCGGCTTCCAACACGCATCTATTGTAGTAGCCGTACGTAAGTGCGTTGGGTTGTAAGCCCGCACGCTTCATAAGGAATAGTAACTGTACGGCTAACACGGGCAGCGAATAGATGCCGCAAAGCTGCATCATTACTCGATAACACACCTAGATAAAAAAAAAAAAAATAAATATTCTAGGACAATTTTCACACATGGCACGATCTGATAAACATACATAATTTTAAATAAATGCTTATATAGATAATTAACACCCAGACACAGATCAAACATCTATGTTCATCACAAAAATATTTGCCCGGGGTGGGAATCGAACCTTCGGCTTGGAAGGCAGGGTACTACCAACTAAGCCAAACGGTCAGAAATAAATATGAATAAGCATAATTAATAATTATATTAATGTTATCTTTCTTTTACTTGTGAGGTTTGATATAACACGGCGTTTAAACCTATTTAATTATACTCGGTAAAATAAGTGGTGTTAAAGTGAAACTTTTATTACATCGTCTCAAACTTTTTGGTCTGTGTAGCGCATGTCGCGTGACGGTCGGCTGCCGAGTAGGTATAAAGCAGTGTTCGGAACCGTTCGAACAGTTTCACTTTTACCGTGGTTTCATAAAACCACACAACATTTTTTTTTAAATAATTTTCTATGTGAACGTAAAAACGTATTACGTACATTACCAAAATAAAAAAAAAAAAAAACTTAAGACTAGCCCACATTTTATTCAGTTCAATCAACTTTCAACAATATACAAACGTCAAAAACAATTTGTACCTCATCCAACGGCACGCGCAGTTTAGTAGCACGCTCGAGCAGCTCATACGCGGCGCGCAATGTAGCGTGCTCTTTGCCCCGGTACAGTGTTAAGCGACACGGTAGAGCCAGGAAGTATAGTGAATAGCATGCGCCGAGGAGACACTTGGCCCACGCTTCAGGGGATAGACTGGCTTTGCGCGCCATCCTAGTGAATAAAGTGGGTAAAATATAAAAAAATGCACACGTTTTCCTACAAAACACGAAAAAACAAACATAACATAAAATCTTTAATTGTACAAATATGCGGCTTATGGCGCGGAAATGATTCAGACTAAATAAAAAAAATAAGTGCTAGAAAATATGCCAACATTCTATGATATCTTATTTATGAAAATATAATATCGAAAAAGTAGTTGTAAGACCGAAGTATTTTTTCAACTTTTTATTTTATCTTTTAAGCTATAGCATAGCTTCTATCGCGGGCCTTGAGCGCGGGGACCGAATCTAGAAATTCCGTAACGAAAAACCTCACGCTCCCCACTCCGACGGGCTCGGAGGCGTGGCTTGAAGGCATGCTATGCAATAGCTTTACCGCGGCAGTCCCCGAGTGCCACACGTCTTTTATTTTATTTAAAAAGAAATTTCCTGGCAATACCTCTGTGCAGCAGCAATCTCATGCTTAGTTCGCCTTGCCATAGGCGATGCGTCTGCTAACGACTCAGCGGACGCAAGTGCGGTGCTCGGTAACGCTTGTACCGCACCGCATGCGCTTTGCTTGCACCGGGCCACTAAATTAGCGTCGAGGATGAACTTCTCGTATGTGTATGTCTCTTCTGCAATAAATAACGGGTATTAATGTCTAGCTAAATTGTAAAAAAATGCATCCCAATAGATGGCACGCGGTGATCCCTTAGACACATAAAACTGAAAGAATAGAATAAATTCGATTGCTCTGGCGGGTCACGAGTGGCTGAATTGGTCAGGCATCCGCCCCGGAATAGCACGAAAGGATGCGGGTTCGAGTCCCGCCTCGTGATCGAATTTTTTCTATTCTTTATAAATTTATATTTATTGAATTTTTCATTTGAATGCCATAAAACAATAAATATCATTTACAAAAATGCACGGGTTTTTCATTTAATGACGATTTTATAATGTTTTTATCAAATATTAACGGTAGAATATCATTGTTTTGTGAAATTAAGTACAGTCTTTGATGCTTCCATTAGTATTTGACATCATCGTTGGCCTATTTAATGTATGGTATATATGCAGTTACATTTTAATTACAAAGTTGTTACCCCAGACCGACATAATCAATTAAATACAATGAGTAAAATATAGTTGAAAATAAACGCACATTGCATTTGATTTATATTCTTATAATTTTACGATATGGACAAGGTTATTTTAAAACGAGTTACCATCGACATACCGAATCAGCCCCCCTAGACAAGTGGATTTCTATTAGCGTAAAGTTTAATAGAATAGATTATAGATGTATGAGATTGACGTAAGCTGGAGATAAGTTTATCTCATACATTCATAATCTATTCTATTAAACTTTACACTAATAGAAAGCCACTTGTCTAGGGGGGCTGTGCTACTTAAAAAAATACTATTAAAATTTTCATGAGTTACGTAATTAGTTTGAATTTTAAAATACCTGGATCAGGCGGATCAGGCGGCAGGACAAACACAGTTCGCTCAGCACAATGCGCGGGCTCGAATTCAAGCAGCGACCCCTCAGAGGACACGCGCTCTATGCACTCGTCGAAGAACGTCAACCCTTGGTCCGCGCCGTCACATACAAACGAACGCTCCTCTATGAAACGCGTGAACATTTGCGTGCGCATTATGAGGGTTAGGAAGCGCTGTTGCGTCTGTGAACGGATAAAAGTATTGAATTAGTGGTTATAATGTACTTGTTATATACATAATTTATAGCAAAGCAGCTGCAAAGCACAGTAATTCAATTCAATATTTATAGGAGTAATGTGATGCCACAATTTAAGAAACGTGAACAGCAGTAAAAATATGTGTGACGTTGGTCATGTAATAATTGAGATTTTACATACGGGCTCATACCAAGTTACAATTCAATAAAATTTTACATATTATTTAATAAATAATGTATTGTTTAATACATACCAATGTAATGCAATATAATGTAATGCTAAGTAGTAAAATACATACCTTATCCCGTGATTTAAGAAAAGCATCCATTTGAAAGAGTGCATGTGGGTCTGTAGTTCCAACAGTGGGAGCTTTCGTTATGGGAATTAGATATCTGCGATAACCTTCTAAAGTCACAGCCATGAAACGGAGGAATGCTTCTTGAATCTTTAATTCTAGTGCTTGCTGAAATATAAAAATACAGGTTAAAAATATACAGTTTTATTTGTAAATCTGAAAGAAATGTTTTTATGATTTACTAGCTGTGCCTCGCGGTTTTACCCGCATTGCTCCGCTCCTATTTGTCTTAGTGTGGATGATATAAATGGGCTATCTAACACCGAAAGAATTTTTCAAATTGGATCAGTAGTTCCTGAGATTAGCGGATTCAAACAAACTCTTTAACTTTATAATATTATAGTATATAGATCACCTCCTTTTTTCGTTTTTGGAAGTCCCTATCTAAACTCGTTGTAGGTTCACCATTATATTTACTGTTATTCGGATAGTGGACGGGCGACGCTGCAACACAATAAAACATTAAATTAACAAACAACAATTACTTCATTTGAATAAAATATAATTATAAAAACACCATATTTTGAACAAATTTTAAATTTTGCGTTAAAAATAATATTTTTGAATTTCTCGACTCTATATCCTACCTAACATACCAGGTCGAATGTTCGCGAACAACTGTTCCAACGTCTGCCTTAATGCCCGTGCTTGGCTCTTTGGAAGCAGTTTTAATGATATATGCCTCTGCGATTCACATATCTAGAATAAATAAATATAATAATTAGTATTTAAACAAGAAGATATTCAAATACAAATATAAACGTTACGTCGTTAACAAATACATAATCAAAGTGTATTGGAAGCTTTTAAAGCCTTATTATGTTTTGCGTAAAAAAGAAAGTTGAAACAGTAGATTATAGCATGAAAAAAACTCACTGTAATATTATTGGTGTCTAAATCGACACAAGTAACATCTGGTGGGGGTTCATATAGGTCAAAAAACCTCGAATCAACACCTATTAAATACGGCAAAGGAGCGTGAAGTACTTCCGCTAAACCTGTAAAATATTTATAACATAAAATATAAATTCATTCTAAATTAAGTAATGAATTCCATTTTATTACGAATGAAAGTAAAAATTATATTTGAAGTGTTAACACATTTAGACTGATAATAAAAAGCTATTAAATTATTACATTAGCTGATAGTATTACCTAATGGACAAAGTGGTATGTATGGGCACTGCCATTTGAATGGAAACAGCAGACTAGATACTGCCTCCGATACAGCGGTGAGTGTGTCTGGTCTGTAAACAAACATAATTCATATTTAATGTAAAATAATTTTACATAAAATACATGGAAGCAAATAGTCTTCTACAAAAATAAAAGACAAGGTTTGAATAAACACTTATTTAGATTTAGTTTTAAGTAAACTACACAAAAAAAAATTAAGGTTTAATTATATAGGATTGATGGAATTTTTCTTTGTAATATGATAAACATACCTCAAAGAGTGTATAAGTATTTTCTGCTCCGTGATAGCCAAAGCCAGCAGTAAAAGACAGTTATCAGGCCCTAAATTTAGCAAGAGCTGTCTATAACCAGCACCACTTATTACTAGCGGTTGGTCATCACGTCTTGTGACTATGACGCGATCGTGTGGATTTGTGGGAGATAACTGTGAAAAATATAAAACAAATTTACATAATATGTAATTGACGAACAATAATCAATAATTGTCTGAATCAGAACTGCATCTATCAGGCAGAGTTTTCTAATGAATGTATACAATAGACTTTGAACAGGTGTCACAAAATAAGATTCTGATTTGAATAAATTATAAAACGCCGAATGTAAAAAAATATACCTGAAGTAATATGCGGGGATCCGGGAATGGAACCTCTTCCAATAAGTGTGTAATGTATCTTTCGATTGGTATACTCAAAGGTTCTTTACTCCATGACATTTCCTGTAAAGAAAAACATTATTTATACATTTATAGAATACTAAAGTTGAAATTGATATTATGGCATTGAAATGCTTTATAAATATAAATTAATAAATAAAAGAAAGGATGCGGGTTCGAGTCCCGCCTCGTGATCGAATTTTTTCTATTCTTTATAAATTTATAATACTAAAGTTTCCAAGTAATTTCGACGGCTCCGATTTGCATGTAGAAAAAAAGGACTTTCCATGTTTTTTCATACAAATCAACTTATTTCAATGTTAACCACGTGTGCGGGTTTTCTTTTTGTTCGTTAAAACTTACCAGTATATACAGCAGCCACCGTTCAAACGTATCGCTGAAGGGCCACCTTGACAATAAGCAGATGCATTTATTTGCGTGTAATGAATGCGTGTTTTGGCTAACACCGGCCCGCCAACCGAGTGCCTCTTGATGACTTTCAGTTAACTGCGTGTGCGGGTAGCTCTCGTAGAACGTTACCGCTGATCCGTATACCTGCAAGTTGTATTTGTTTGACATTTTTAACATTTTGCCTTTTCGAATGGTCAGTTTTTAAAATATGTTCGTTTCAAAAGCGCTTGAAAAAGCAATTCCATAAAAAATTATGAAGTTTGTAGAGTACGTCCAAATACAAGTACCTAACAGCAATGAGCTAAAAATTTTTAATGAAAATTAATAAGTTACCTATAGAAAATTAACTTTTAAATGATTTCAATGTAGCGAAAATTATGCTTTATGTGAGAAACAACACTGAAAAATATGAACCTTATCAGTAGCATCAGAAACAGTCAGAACGAAAGTAGAGAACACAGGTTTCGGCGCAGACGCATTGTTCGGCCACAGCTCCAAAGTGGAGCCCATGGGTAGACAAAACAGTGGCACTGAAGTAGGGAATGCCATACTGCGACGATCTACTGTTGGATACCTAAAGAAAATGATTTTTATATTACATACAAATAATGAGAAAAGGTAAAATTTGTCGTTAGAACTATTCGTATTTTTTTTTAAAGAACTACGGGATATGAACGATATACTTTCAATAAAAACGTACATAAGATTCAATTTAAGCTGCACATACTCTCGACAGTAAAATCGACGGTGAGACCTAATTTTTTATCGTTATTTTTCTCGATCATATCAATTCAAAGTCCAAACAGTCAAAACACTGCATTAAATTAGATTCATTGCATTCAATACTTGTACCATTATGAAACACGAGTCTCTTTGAAAGTGATACTTTCATAGCATAGAAGAGCATTGTCTGTGATATTACGCTAATATGTTATGATTACATAAATCTCTGTTTGGAACAGAGCCCATCTATCAGCCTTCGAGGAGCTAATTAATGACGCATTCTAAGTTGAAAAGGTTAATATTGTGTTTCAACTTACATTTCTCTTTGATTTTATTACTAAGAGCTAACTATCAAAAGAGCTTTTTTTTTTTGTAAAATATACGTAACTAGATTTCCGCCCGTTCCCGTTCCCGTGGGATTTCCGGGATAAAAACTATCCTATGTGTTAATCCAAGTTACCCTCTATATGTGTGCTAAATTTCATTGTAATCGGTTCAGTAGTTTTTACGTGAAAGAGTAACAAACATGCATACATCCATACATCCTTACAAACTTTCGCCTTTATAATATTATATATTAGATATACTATAATTTAGGGTTTATTTTTATTTAAAATACATGATGTATTGGAGGATGGATTGTATTTTTTAATTAAATATAATATTTATTCAATGTTATGTAAAAGAGTAGGTATGTATTACATGTGGAATAGAAATTTAAATTCCTCCACGAACACCACACACATACAAACACGTCCTTACAAATCCATTGTGGCTTTAATTCTAATGGGAATAAAAATAGAACGCGCTCCATAATTGAATAACAATACAATATGCATAGGGCGTGAATAACACAAATGTATTGTATAATGGCATAATGCAATCTCGAATCAACTTCGACACTAATATATAGTGCATAAACATTGCATAAACATCCTGATGTGAAAAGAAGCTACTTTTATCACTTAAATGATTGAAAAACAAGATAACGATACATACAATAGGATAGAAATAGAAAAATTGTACTGGCAAAGGTGAGACCTGAATGTTTTTATCAGTACAATTAGCAAAACAATATAGGACCTCAATAATACTAACATAATATTGCATGCAATTTCGGTTCAGCATAAATATCGGATAAGCATCAGGATAAAAAAGGGTACTATATTGTCACTTAACTGATTGAAAAATCAGATTACAATATTGAACAAAATAATAGGTTAAAAAGATAAAATTAGTAATTGATAATCTCATACCAATAAAAAAATTTCCTCTGAGTTGATAATATGAAAAACATCAACATAGAAAAGGCTTAAATTTCTAAACTAAACATTTTGTTTACATAATGAAAGGCCCAAAACTTACCTAAACAGTACTTCTGGTTTGAAAGCTATTAGCGGCGGACGGTTCATTGACTTTTTGTAGCAGAGGAACACATCGCTACCCATTAACCCTGAAATTGTTATTTGTTTACTCAAAGTTTAATACGCTTATGAAGCAATCAATTTCTGAAAACTTTGAAAAGATTTAATCATATTGAAATATTAATTTGTGTATTTAATTTGAAAAGCCATTTAGGTAATAATTAACTTTAAGCACTTTTTGCGAAACTTGGACTGGCGGCCCTTAAAATAATTGCTCTAATATACTTTTGCATAAGTATATTTAATCGTTTAATGAAGAAAACACAATAACAATAAAAGAAACATGACAATAAATATAGAATAAGGTAGCACGCCTCCTCATTATAAATAACTAAGTAAAACGATCCCCCCTGCAAATTGAACTTAGGACATATTTCTCGGTATCCAAAAATTCATCTACCCCAAAACCCACACAGCTTCCCAAAACAATCAATAAACTACAAACCTTTGTTCAAATTCTTCGCGATCATACAAAACGCATGCGGCGGGGTTTCCCCCCGACTCGTAACGACTACGCATATATCGACTACGACTAGCGCATTGCACGGCGCGGTCGGATGCGCCCGCCTGTACGTGATATATGTTTTCGCCGTGGAATTGTTCACATTGGCCAATCTACCGCCAACCGATTTGAGTACCATTTCTGCGTCAGCCATGAGACGCTCTCTGCCGTCGTACATGACACCTGAAATTAGTGTGAAACTTACAAAACGCGAATTAAGTATGCATTTTGGTTAAATGAGTTGCAAGTTTCATTTTCCAATTAGAAATAAAAGTCTCTAAATGCGTGTAAATACTCAGTGTATTATAACACAGTTACACGTTAGTAATGATATCTAGGTATTCTAGGTAGGTACGTAATAAATAAATAGCTTTTTAATCTAACAATTCAAAATCTTCAAACCTCGCTTACAACTTTGGAAATAGAAAGGAAACAAACTACAAAAGTTTATTTTCTTGTCCCAAATCGAATTTACTTTACGCATAATTGATTTTTGCTAGTTTCTTAAACGGCGCATAAGTAACACTAACAATTAGGCCTTGTATTTCCTTATTGGCAGGAACTAATCTTGTTTAGCATATAAATTACCTACTATTTAATCTTTTTTATTGATTTACTTTTTACACTATAAAGTATTAACCTTTAAAAAACAGTCCAGATAAAGAATATTTAAAGGCATCTAGTCAATCAGGCATCAAGTCTAAATCTAATATAATATATAAAGAAAGCCTTCATAATTTGGATAAGTAATAACAAGGCAAAAATGAATAATCCGTATCACATAAAAACAAACTATCAATAAAGGATCGTTTTATTTTTCATTTTAAAAATAAATATTTTTAAATCTGATAAGCCAATAACGAGATGCGAAGATTACCACTTGATGTCTCGCTGTTATTGGAGCATAAAACTAGACTGCGAATGTAGCAAGGTTGTATTCAGACTAAATTATGAATTATATAAACGTATCATTCCTAAGCAAATAATAATGTTACTAAAACATGCATTATTGTATTTTAAACTTATCAAGGAAATGAGCAAGCTAGTTGATATTTTTATTTCGAGGGGAATATCCCATTCGTATATGAAATATGAATTATGACATCATTATTTTGATGAGATAAAATATTGAAAAAATGATGTTTACGCACTGAAATAAATCTGTTCATGACAATAATTATGCTTATCATAAAAAAAACATAAGCAAAATATGCCAAGAGGAAACAGAATTAGTTCAAATCAGACTTCATATCGACGCAATTGAATAGCCATTTAATTTGTGATACCTATTGATATTTTTTGTTAATTTCTAACCATTAATAAAAAAATCATCTTACCGATATCAACGAGGGGCGGTTTGTCCCTCCCACGTCGGATACACAAAAAACAAACAGGAGATCGCATGGAGCCATGATTCAAATCAGCTGGTAAGCCAGTCGGTGTTGATTCTATTAATTCGTAATCATTTGGCACCGTTTCACCTAACCCAGGAAATACCACACCTGAAAAAGAAATGCAGTTGCTAAGATATCATAGTCTCTCACACCCAAATACTAAAACATTGAAGAGGTATGTAAACGTAATATGGACTCTTAATTATACATGATATTACATACATTTTTAAGTTAGATAGTCATTTATTCAGATACGCTTAATACCTTAGTACATTAAACGCATTAAATCGTATTATAACATGGGGGATACATAATCATTTATTATTTAAAACCTTCGTCATGGAATGAGGTCAGGGACTTAAAAAAATCACTACTTATTTCGAAACAAAAATGTGCGAGGTATGTAATTAAAATAGGGCCATAACTAGCTCACTAATGAAGTAGTTAAGCACGTTACGTATTTATGCTTATCACCCGGAGAATTCCTAGACTTTATGCATTCAATGACCTTATCATCGGTTCATTCAAGACGAACATTAATGATGGTAATAAATATGAATCATTGTGGGGTCAATCGATAATGACCTTTTGTTGGCAATTTGTTTGAAAGTAGAACCGGGCCATTGTTACAAATTGGTGAGTTTTATTGGGTCAGATAACTTAATGTAAAAAGGGGAAGCTTGTAATGTTATTGAACGAAAATCTGAAACATTATAATATGTAGTTGAATAGTTAGATCTTTTTGTGCGGGTGTTATAGTTGTCACATATCCTCTGAACCCAATTTAAAAATATTTCTTACGCACAAGTCACAACTCATCTACTTAATAAAGATATCATTTATAATATAATGCTGGCCTTGACAAGAAATAGAGACGGTAACATCTAAATAGACGCACTTGCCTACACTTCATCTATTACGAGATTGTAAAGAAGATCGAATGAAACCTTAGTATTGACGGCAATGAATTTTCCTTGCAGAATAAATCTATGTAAGTAGTAGGTTAGTAATAAATTATTGTAAAAATATTTCAATTCAAATGCAGTTTTATCTTTTAACTGATATATGTATTATAAACATTTTACCGCTAGGGTAATTAACGAATTCGCTTGCCTTTCTAGATTTACCGGAATTTAGGATTTAAAATTTACCGGAAGAGCGACGAGATATTAATTCCTAATTGCAGAACATGGTTAGTGAAGACCCAAGAGTCAACGCACGTATAAGAGTCGGAATCAAGTTTTATCTAATTATATTTAGCTGAGATTGATAGATGTTGGATTAATTATATCACATACAGGTTTAGTGCGAAAATAAACAGGCATATCACAGGTACTTTGTACATGATAATCTCTTGTAGTAAGCTGAACATGACAGTGATTAAACCTTTCAGAATATTCTTATGGCGTTTCATATGTTGATGAAAAATATAGGTAGTGCTACTGTAACAATTTTTAATTAAATACATTTTTCAAGTAGGTTTTTTTATATAAGGCATTTAAATGTGCAAACATACGATTTCAATACCAACACTCAATCCATATGGTCAGTTGCTCTACTTGAAGGTTCATAACTGTTTGTGAGATACTAGTTTGACAACTTTTTATGCATGCACCTTATAGGCCTGGTTCATCCAAGGAGTATGGCAAGGTCCCTGACCGTATTATATAGTTTTCATATACATAATATTGTATCATTCAAAGCGACTTATATGCGATAAAGCCTGCGTAAGTCGTGAGGTTTATTTACATTTCTTGTTTGTCGCGGTCTCCCAAAAATTTTGAATTTAAAAACAGAGTTCATACGGTATTTGGAATTATGTATGTTTAAACATAGTATCTACCTACAAGTAATAAAACATTTTAGTCGGTATCAGGAAATACGTTATCGAAATAAACTTTGCGACTAGTAGTTACTCGTATAAATTTCATCAGTTAAAGTTTACTGACGTAAAATCCCCGGATAAGAGATGAATAAAAATGGCTTATTTGGTATTCCATATTTTCTATTTCTTTTAAAAAATCGAGACAAAAAGATAAAATTTAAAGAATGTAAGAATAGGATACTCGACAATTTGTTTTCAGTGGATCCTAAAAAAAAATGACCTTACCCAAACTTACGCAGTGTCACATCAATAAAGAAACATGGAATGGTGGGCTCTATTGTTATCGTATTAAAACGAAAATTATATTTCGGAGCCTCGTTTACTATGGTAAGTTTTTTGTAAAGGTCATTGCCATATAATAATAGGATGCCTTAGTATTACGATGATTATTTCCTAATACTCAAAAAGCTATGATTACATACTAGAAAACATTTTAAAATTTTTATGTTTTGATTAATATTTACAAATATTGACAAGAATATTTCTTATTATAAGAGTTATTTTAGTCTAATTTTCAACTCTATCATAATATTAAAGATACATGACTTTGTTCCTAATCGAAATTGGTTAATATTATATTTTGCTACTCATCCACCACAAAACAATAACCAATTTTTTAAAAAAACATCATGTCTCATAAAATAAAGTATTTACTGTTTAGTGTTATATGTCATGGGATATAAAATAAACAAATGAATCATTTAATAAAACAAGGAAGAAAACATAACATAATTGTGTATCAGTTACAAATTGCAACAGTAATCTGAGTTGAGACCACAGATCAGATTAGATTAATATTCCTGTAAAATGATACCTTTGGTAAAAGCAATTGCATAAGGATTATAATTTATAAACTTAACTTTGTAGACAATGCATCCTTCAGTAACTAATGTTTTAATTTGAATTATCAATTTCATCAAATGGTAATATATGTAATAACTAATTATTGAAATTGAAAAATATTTAAATATGCACAGAACTATTTTTTTTTTTTTGGTATAAATTTAAAACAAAAATAATTCACAGGCTTTAAAAAAGTTCTCAGAATCAAATTATTATTTTTTCAACCTGGACAAAATCAGTCAGTAGATTGTAAGGGCATCAAATTTGGATGAACAAATTGAAATTTTTAGCAATTGCAATAGCATTTACATTTATGTAATTTATTATAGTTTGAATAATGGCACTGATAATTATTACTTATGACTTCATTAGATTATTATATGTGTAGATAAGATTTATCTGTACATAGTTTTAAAAAGTAGCAGGCTGATGAGTGTATAGGTGTAAAATATATATATATATATGTGTTATAGGTATAAAAAAAATTGGGATGAGGAGTTCTAAAAATTGACAACTTAGAACTTTTTTTTTGAAACATGTAGATATAGAAGTTTCAAAAAATATAAGCCTTTTATAAGAAGATATAGAGATTTTAATTAATGACATATTTTAATGTTCAAAATAGGTAATACATGTTAAAAATTTTCTAAACAAAATATATAAAAAGCTTATATGCTTAGTCACAAAACAACTGAATGAATTCTTATCATAAATTAACCCAAAAGACTTGACAGGCAAAGAACTTGGTGGAAAGACTTTGCATTGACATTGTTTCCCCTTCTTTCCCTCCAAATGTGTTTCTTAATGAATAACAATTTGGACTTAAAAAGTGCAATGCAATTGGCTTTATCTCCGTGATCAGGCACGCTTACCACTTAGATTGCATTTGCGCTTCCCATCAGGCAACTTGCCTGAACAGTTAACAACAAAAAATTAAATTGACCACCTAAGTCAAATCAGCTAGGTCACCCAATTTATATTTTTTAAAGAGAAGTTTGAACTTGGAAACTAAGTTTTGAATATTATTCAGTATTGTTTAACATTGTAATTGGGTTTTTCATATGAACAATAATCTTATCTAACACACAATTTAACTTTGAATGTTCATAATAAACTACTTACAAAAAGTTGACTTATAGTCTCAAGAGCATGTCATATAACGTAACGGCACCGGTTTCCGACTAGCCTCCTCTATCCGACCATTTTGATTTTTATTTGATAAAACGTTTAAAATACGCGCGACACTCATGAAACGGAAGGCTTTCGATCCAATCACTTATCGTACGTCATTTGTAAAAAATTGGGTTTAAAATTTTAACCGACATTTCGTCAATCCAACAAAAGCTAGGCGAGGGTGTAGTTTGTATTGGATTGAATGCGAAAAAAACATAAAACGGTGAAAATAAACATTTGGATTTTTACGCTAAATACTCTGATAAGTTGGTGGTTATTTTACTTTAAACGTTTTATTGGTGTTTTAAAATATAAATGCAAAGATAGCGTGTTTTTATACGTTTTTTTGGACAAATAATTATGGACGGAATGAGGAGCTTGTCAAAATAACAACATTCCGAAATCCGACCGAATCGGTCGGTAAAGGAATTTCGCACTTTTTAAAAGAAGGTAATTTTCTATTATGCAATATGCATGTTGTTTTGTGGAGGTTTCGTATTAAATAATTTATTCTAAACGCTATGCTTATATACAACACCTGTATGCGACCAATGCTAACTTTAATGGATTATTTGTAATATTCGTTTTAACTGACACTGTTTTTTGATTTTTTTGTTATTCATTTACAAAGACCGGTCTGGTTTAAAAACCCTATATTTTACGTTTATGACACATAATTGCATAACTACGAAATTGTGAGATCTTTATAAGTGTACATATGAAATAGAAATGAACTAAAAATGAATATCAATTTCGGTTTAGAGGCTTTATTACGCAAATGTAGGTTTGGTCGGAATCTAGGTGCGATTTATTTCCCTGTTTCCGTCCAACTGGGTTGCTTTTGCTTGCGCTGTGCTTGAGTGAAATTGCATACGTTTATTTCAGGTCATCATCATGAGTGATAAAAAAGAGGCTGAAGTATTCTCATTAGCTGAAATAATTCTTTTGGTGAAATGGATTTTAGAATTGGGCAAAGTTGTCAATGGGACATTTTAATTTAGTGTTGTTGCATTTTATGAGTTTGAGTTTGAGTAAATGTAATTTTAAACTACTACAGTCTAACATAGAGTTAGTTTTTGTTATTATAATAAATGCTCAAATATTATTTAAAACTAGCGGTCCGCCCCGGCTTCGCCCGTGGTACATATTTAAAATTTCTCTCCATAAGAACCATCCTCGTACTTGAAGTACTATAATAAAAAAAGAATTATCGAAATCGGTCCACGCGTGATGAAGTGAAAAGACGAAACGGGTTTTTACGAATTTCCATTGTATTTCTATTATCATAAAGTTGATTTTAGTAGAAAATATTTGGCTGGTCGGAATCTAGCTACTCAGTGGTCGGAAACACGTGTATTTGTACTCAGTCGGTCGGAAAATGGTGCTTTCAGTTAATTTCCAGTCGTGACAGTTAAAATCCAAATTTAGGTAATAAAAAGCCATTATGAAATACAATTATGTGCATATTTTAAAATATAAGTTCGTAATCTTTCATAATATCATTATTTCTTATGACCTCTAGAGTATTTAATTTATCTTTTAAAGGATTCATTTAGCCGTATCGATCAGTGGTCGGAATTCGGTGCCATTGCGTTATTTAAATAATAAATTGAGATATTTAATATGAAGTACAATTTTCAAATTAGTATGCAAAACATAGTGAAGAGTCGAACAGAATACATAATTACACATAAGTACAATCAAACACAACTAAATGTGACCTAGAGAATCAATTATGCACATACTCTGTCAACTTAATTATTTACTTCCTCATTTACCTTATAGATAAATATTTTTATAATTTATAAATTTGGGATTAACATTCATTTAATCACTGTATGTATTTTAATACTGTGTATTCAAAATTGTACAAAACTTTTTAATAGTTGTGTAAATATTAATTAAAAAATAAACATACCAATATCTGTGATTGGTGCTTTTGTACTGTATCCTTTTAAGTGTCCAGAATCCGAATCATCCAGTACTTCTGGTTGTTCTGGGAGCCCAGCTACCACAAAATAGTCTGCTACTCTCCTTTCTTCCATTGCTATTATTTACTTGGACTTATACAGTTCCTAAAAATAATAATGAAATCCAATCCAAGGGGTTGATCCAATTTGTCAATATACACCAAGTCTTTAATTATTTAATAACAAAATATCGTGTATAACCTTTAGCGTCTCGCTATTCTTAAATGCGTAACATTTTATTTGTAGAATTATTAAAAAGGACAAAAAATTAAAATATGAAACCTTCGAAGTGAACTTACATATAATGATACAGATTACAGATAATAAATTTGTTTAATAAAATTAAAGTCAGTGATTACAGGACATAATGGTTAAACTTGAATACATGATTTAATAAATTAATTTTATCGTAAACGTGTAGCATTTGTAATATTCACTTTTAACACATTAATAATTACATCACATATCACATTAAACCGCACTCCACTTTTCATCTACAAACAATAATCTAAATTCATCCAATAATTACATCTTTTCATTTTCAATGAAATTGTCATTTTGATTATAATATGTCACAGCCGTGAGCCGTCAGCACTCAGCACAGCATAGGTAACACAGCACAGTCCACAGATATTTAATTGAAAGCATTGCCAGCATGCAAAATATGCTTTATATAGGTAATTAAATTATAATTATTGCAAGCATAAAATGCATCTTTTTAATAAATAGGCGTTGTATTACCGTTATATAATACAATCAAGAAGCTTATACCTAATACTGCTAATCTAACTTGCCAAGTCAGGTGTGAAAGGGATAAAAAAACATACAGGCGTCAATCAACGTCATATTTTCTTGTTACAAGTTAATGTTCATACTGAAATCTCCAGTGTATTATAATATATAAGCTTCTTGAATACAATACAAACAAATTATATTTACTTTTATTTATTCGAACAAATAATATTAAAATAAGATGCAAATACAAAACTCATAGCGATCCGTGTTGAATGTGAATCAAAAATAAGTAGTAAATATATAAATTATAGCAGGGTAAATGCAAGCAGCATTAATCATTTTAAAACATTAATGATTGGTCCATTCAGAAACGTTTATAAATATTGCCATATTAGTTAAATTGCATTCATGTAAAATCTCTATGTTGCCAACTAAATATGCCATTTTTTGGCAGAATGTTATTTAGGAAAGAAGGTTTTTGAAATAAAATACATATAAGTAATGTCTTTAGGTTTTTTTATTTATACATCAATAATAATTTCTTTCTGTGCCTTCGATGATGGGGCTAAAATATCATTATAATCAATGTTAGTTGCACTGCCAACTTGAGCTGCTGCAAGAAGTAAACCTATTGCACCTTCCAATTCACTGACCCTTTTACACACTTCAATTTCAGATTCAATATCTTTTTTTAGTGTTTTATACAAGTACATGTTTTTTTCTGAAAGTAATGACATTCTTGTCTCAAATACATCTATAAAAACATTGGTTACATCAATAACAGTTCTCATTAATCTTGTTTCACCTATGTTTTTCTTCAAAAACTTTAATAATGCTCCTATATTTTTTTCTGGCAATTTGTCTATAGCAACATGTAAAACTTTTCTTCTAAGAAGTTCTTGCATAATAGCAACAGTTTTTTCTGGGTATTTTGTAGCTGTGTATGGTTTTAAGACAACTGACAAAGCATTGGAAAATTCCATTTTCCTCATATGTTTATCAGCCTCTGGTTCTGTTTTAGGTTTAGATTTAGATACAACTACATCAACAGTTTGTTGTGGGTCAATGTGGTCTGGAGCAAATCTGAATATTCCTTTATTTTCAACAGACTGGTTCACTGGTTGTTCTCGTTTTCGTATTGAGATAACACCATCTATCATTCCCACAGCGAGAATATCATCATTTTCTGAAATATCCATACTGAGCACAGCATTTGGAAAATCAATTGTGTGAACAGCTTTGAATGTTGATATATCATAAATTTTAACACGTCTATCTAATGATGCAGACATTAGTCTACTATTATTGTTTGCCAGCCTTAGAGAAGTAACAGTCTTGTGGTGCTGTGAAATATTTGCTAATAATTTTCCACCATTAAATATATCCCATACTTTAATTTCGGTGCCTCCTGCACTAATAAATATTCCACCAGAAGGAAGGAAGAGTACTGACTCAACAGGACTGCCATGGTTTGCTGTTAACACAGTTTCATTGCAACGACAATCATAGAGTTTAACGGCATGGTCGTAACCGCCTGATAAAATAATTTCTGGTGATACAGGACTTGCTGCTCCAGCTCTTATATAATCTGTGTGTTCAGTAAAGCTGGCAATTTTCTCTTCAGTTGCTATATCCCATAGACATACTGATTTATCATCTGAGAAACTGATAACCTTCACTTGGTCCTTTGTGAAAAATGTTCTGTGTACCTAAAAGATAATTTAAATTATTTTCATTATCTAGTTTTGTTTTAGTGGATAAACTGAAAAATGCAATGCTAGTAGAAAATTATAAGTGACTCAGAGTTGTGACTAATTTACAAGAATTGATTTGCAGCATAAACGTAAGATACTAAATCTCAATCTCATTTTATAAATCATTTTCAAGGTAGCGGAACATTCATTTACTACTTCAAATGTCTAAAATTCCATGAATAGCAAATATAATTTTGAATTACTTACAGGCCCAGTATGACCAGTAAAAACTCTAAGAACACTTTTAGACTGAACATCAAATAATTTGACTGCAGCCTCTTCGCTGCCTGCAACAAGCAGTCTCCCATCACCTCGGAAAGTGGCTCCATATGCAGCTTCTACAAATTTTGAAATATTCTTTGCCACAACTTTTGTGATTGGGTCGTATATCTGGAAAAATAAGTTTAAATGGTAATTATGTTGCATTTTGTACCAAAGCTTCTTCATTAGCTGCTATGAAATTGAATCAGTTTTTTAAATCTGTCTATCCATAATAAGACAATTAAAAATATACAAAATTTTAAACCCATACTATTACAGTACAGTTAAATAACTATTGATTATATAAAATAAAAAATACAATACACTTAAATATTTTATTACATAAAATACATTTGTTTAAATTTTAATCTAACAGAAGGAAAGAGTAGGTATTTATTTTAAAGTATTTGTATAAACAACAACAGTAAATTATCTACTGTTCTTTATCCAATTTACGGATATAATTGAAATCGAACTTAAAACAAATTTTATTCCATAGTCACCTGAACTCTGACTGAACATGTTGCAGCAAAATAATGTGGTTCAACTGGGCTAAAGTCAATATAATCTATTGCACCAAATTCCTTTACAAGTACTGGTAACTGAAATAATAAATCGAAATGTTAATATATATTATAGCATCGAAAATTGCACAAATTTATGGAAAATAAAAATATCTTACACCAAGTTTCTTCCAGTATATTAAATCTTTTGTGCTGGCAGTCACTGGCTTTTGAAAGACTGCCTTATTTACTTTTTTATATGGATATGATATATGAGCCATATTTTGAAGATTTTATTCAAAGTTTTGAGTACTAGTAAATGTCTATATTTTAAAACAACACCAACCTAATCATGCTTCTAGCTAAATAAACTGACTGACATTGTCAAGTCCAACACGTGTTTCTGACATAAGATTTTGACGTACCATTCCCCGTTTTCCAATTACAGCACTAGAGCGCATTATGCGGCATAATGCTTAACGTTGAATGTTCCAACTACAGCAACGCTTCGCACAATCGAGCACTAGAAAAAGTTATGCGCGTGAATTGATGCGTGCAATCGATTTATCGTTAGTAATTATTAATAGTTGGAAAAAATTTTAAAGCTTTCGTTTCATTGTAGTTTTTTCGAAATAATCAAAGTTAATTCAAATTGTGTTAAAAAAATAAATATAAGTATGGATGAAACATTGAAACAAATGTTATTGAAAAAATCAAAATCCAAATTACTTAAAATAACCGTAAATATTTTTCAACCAATTATTATGTATACCCAAGAAGCTTATATTGTATACCATTTTAATTACACATTAATGGGCGTATTCAGAAAGAAAGCTTGAAACTTATAAGCGCTTATAAGAGCTTATCGGCGCTTATAAGCGCTGGTAACCCGCGCAGGAAAATATCTGAACATGCGCTTATAAGCGTTATAAGTTTGTTGAAACTTGTTGGAACTTGTCAGCGCCGATCAGCGCTTATAAGCGCATGTTCATATATTTTCCTGCGCGGGTTACCAGCGCTTATAAGCGCCGATAAGCGCTTATAAGTTTCAAGCTTTCTTTCTGAATACGCCCAATAAGGTTATTGCTAACTCTATGAATATATTTTTTTTCAACACTGAACTTGCAACCTGCTGGTGCGTTTCACGTTCCAATTAAGCATCAGCATAATTCGGCATTGTGCGGCACTGAGTCGCATTATGCTCTGTAATTGGAAAACGGGGTATTTGTGAAAGGAACCTACTACAAAGTAAAAGGTTTATATTTTAACTAATTAATACCTATAAAATATTAGACAAAATTTAAACAGAAAAAAATCCAACAGTACCGTATTTAAGTTAATACTTATGAACTTTAAATTACCTGACAAACCTGGCAGCCCTATGTCATTTGTTAAAATTTGATTTTGACATCAGTTTTGACATACGAGTCGACTAGAAATAAATAAGCTTTTTCGAATTTATGTAAGAAATAGTAGCCTATATTACTTTTAAAATCAACATCTGAACACAAAAAGTCAGCATGTTTAAATTATTGAGTCGTCATGGTCGTCGGAGTGGTATAATTAATATATTTTGTGAAAAGAAGATTGAGGTTAGAAAAGTAAAGGTTTATTACGCCTATTCCTCAGCTGGTTCTATTAGATTTGCCTCTACCGGTACAGAAGTTGTTAAGCCTACAAATGTTATTGAAAATATACCAGAACCGCCGCCCGTGCCTGACCCCTCAACATTTGAACAAGTATCCGAAGCTGTTCAGACGTTGGCTGCGAATGGAGAACCCACATTTGCCAGTTTAGGCCTTGGTGGGTGGGGACCAGTGGGTATTATTCAAAATTGTATGGAGTATTTGCATGTGACACTTGATGTCCCATGGTGGGGAGCGATTGTTTGCGGTACAATAGTGGTGAGAGCGTTAATGTTTCCCCTTGTTATTTTATCACAAAGAAATTCAGCAATAATGAATAATTATCTACCAGAAATACAAACACTTCAATTAAAGATGACACAAGCTAGACAGACTGGAAATCAATTAGAGGCAGCTCGATATGCACAAGAGATGATGCGGTTTATGAAGGAGAGAGGATTAAACCCGTTAAAGAATCTTCTTCCTCCTTTAGCACAAGCACCTCTGTTTATATCATTCTTTATGGGTTTGAGAGGTATGGCCAACT
>CAJQZN010023396.1:0-17499 GCA_907164685.1 Colias eurytheme | reverse complement strand
ATTTAAAATGGAAAGATAATTGTAGCAACACACATGTTCCTCTAAAATGTACATAATAATTATCAACTACTGGAAATAGCTTAGCCCTTATTGTTGTCCTATTATCCTTTCTGAAACACGCGATTTTATCAAAATTTTCGTCCGTTGCCTTTATTTTATTCCTGCTATCTGAACATATTATGATAATCAAAAAGTGCTTTATAAATGTTATTTTTCTCTTTGATACGTCTCTTCTAGTATCCGTACTAGTACATTCTTACAGAGGTATTTACAGTACTTTAGTTAAAATAACATTTGAACATTCGGTGGTTTTATCATTGTCCTTATTATTTCAAAATTAAATAATACCTTACAACTTAAATTATAAATCCTAAATGACATAAAATTGGGCGTAATATAACAATAACATATATTAAAAATAGTCATATCATAGAGACACACAACTTTGGGTATAATTATTTTGTAAAAAATTAGAGTATAAAACACTCGAACACATAAAATTTGTACTACGTTACGTTTTTAAACTTAAGTCATAAAAGTCTATAAGTAAAATATTTTTGTACTTTATGTATTTGTTCTCATCAGTCTTGTACTTAAATACAAAATAATATTTTACTTGTCTTTATTTAATGAGGTAGTTAGATTTCGTACTAAGGTTACATGACACTTAAACTTATAGAAATATATCAACGTGATTATAGAAATTCCGCTTTTCTCTCTTATCGGTGCAAATGGGATGAGTCTTCATAACCGACTTCTTTGGCCACATTTTTTTAGAATCTTGATGAATTAAATAAGTGAATACCGAAACGTTAAAGATTAATCGAATAAAATTTTCACGATACGTATACGCATCGTTCTTAAAACAGAAAACAACGTTTAAAATTCTGCTTAATAGCTAACTTAATAATGTTGGAAGCCGGTTATACAGCATCGATTTCGGTATTATTGCGGGCTCTCCTCTTGGCTTCCTTGAGAACTGCTCGAGTTCTTCGACTGTGAATCGTCTTTCTTCTTCTCCACCTAGTGAAATAATTATAGTTTATGGGTTATTTAAGGTTTTAATGAAACTATTCTAGTAATCTGTTATGATTAATTATGTTTTAAATTAGAATTAAACGTAAAATCACGAAATTTTAGTGAGGCCTAGCTGACTAGCACATTCTCTGTCCAGTCGAAATCGGATCAGATAGTTTGTCTAAAATACGTATCATATCATATATATGACATATCTTATATTTAGAAACAATCGAGACGTTTACAGGGCAATCTGCAATAAGATGATCCTCGCTCTTGCAGTTGTGACATCTCTTTGGTTGTGGTCCTATGCTGCACTTGGCTGCAATGTGATTGGCGAACTCTCCGCAGTTGTAACACCTGGAACAACGCAAAAATTGTATAAATTTCAGAATTGGTTAGTTAAATGATACCTTATTAGATAAATGAATTTGGTGATATTTTATAAAAAAAATTAGTGGGCTTATGGTCATATAAATCCGTTTTTAAAGTGTGACATAACCTTATCTTGCTTACAATAGTGTGGCTCTACAATTATTATTTTTTGCAAAACCTATCGATGCTATGACAAAATGCAGGAATATTAAAGAAGATCAGGGTAAATCCCTTCCCTATCTTTCCAAATTTGCAACTGTAAACTTTATGTTTGGTACTGGTTGCTTGGAAAAATTTCTTTTTAGCAATAAAGCCGCCAATTGCTTCTGATATCCTGGTATTGTAAAATTAAAAATTGTGTGCAATAAAGAATATATAACTATACTATAACTAAATATTTTTGATTTTATAACCTTTTATGCCACATTTGCATATCCGTTAGCGTTAATTTTGAGGTTAGTTAGTTCATCTTTTCTCAGACACAGCTATGAATTTAAGACAGACTATGAATTGAAAATATATAAACATAATATAGAAAACATACCGTATCTTTCTAAAGCGTTTTTTAGAAAGTGGGCGTCGGTGTGAGCCCTGGCAGTCCACAGACGAAGGTCCGGATACACGTGTCGCTTCTAGCCCTTTGTCCGACTCTTTACATTCGAATTCAACCACTTCTTCATCCCCAAGTGACCGAAAGCCTGACATTTGTATGACGCTCTGGAAGAACAATATATTATAAGGAAATATGTAGTAAAGAACACGTGGTAGAGCAACTTTAGGTTAAACAGGTTAAAAATTTTCCCTGTACAACTTTATATCTATATACATATTAATAACACCTAGTAAGTGTACAACCTCAATACTTTTTATCTAAACCAAATCTTCAGGATTGAGAGAAGAAACTGGCAACACAAAGGTAACTAAGAGCAGTTGATGTTTATAAACAGGTCGAGTCCATTTGCCTTGCTATGGTAAAAGCATTTACACTATTTACATTCAAATTAAACCAATTGAATACTTTCAGATTCAAGAAGCAGATTTGTTATCGTAGTCATTAGTGCTAGTTCTTCAAGTCAATTCATAGAGCATGGTGCACGTGTTTATGTGACAGCAGTGACAACACACCCTAGTGGTGTGTGAGAATATATTCTATTCAAACGTGCGATTAGATCTAAACTACAGAAATTGCCTTTTTGTTTTTCTAGCTTTGATATGTACATTGCAAAGTATTAATATTCACCTAACGTAACTTAATTTTTAAAAGCTATGATTTTTGAAACCCTTAAATATCTACGTATTTTAGGTGATTTAAATAATAATCAAAACATTTATGAATGAAGTCAATCCATACATTTATCGGGTTTTTCTTGTACTCTAAATAACGTTATCGTAACCCTGTGCCCGATAGAAAAATGAAGTAACATTTCATGCCAATAAAATGAACCTTATCGATGCTCAATTACATACTTTTGCCTTGTTATTACAAAATGCTAGCTAACGTGCTTGCAGTCGACCGAAGTACAAGTTTAGTGGCGTAAATGTATATAAAAAAAACATCCGGACTTGATAAGCCGAACAAACAAATAAGCTCACTATCAGGTCAACCGCTAGATACGCTGTGTTTTGTCAACGGGCTTCTTACTCTTACGATTTCTTTTAAATAAATCAACTAGAAAATAGATACAAGATTCGTGATATGATGCAATCTCTCAGTTCTATGTTAATAATATACTAGTCATACACTGAAATTGAATCAGCCCGTGTCGAACGACTATTTCGTACACGTTCCTATTGGACTTTTTTAAACTTTAAAATGTGGAACTTTTTAGAATTAATAATTTAATCATATGCAAAGATAATTAAGGAACAAATAGAACTTATAAAAAGTGCTCATAATTGTATACAGAAAATTAATATTTATTTAACTATATTTTTGTTAATTAGAATATAAAAACTTATGAGGAAACTGATAATAATCGGTACTACAGAAATAACACGGATTAAGGTGTAATTGTAATGTAAGATGTTATAAGTGAATTAATTCTCCTTCACCAAAGTGGGAGATAACAGCAATGAAGTTTTCAGGCACAATGCTTGCTCAGATACATTTCATAACCAAGCTCAACAGTTCGAAACTTCAGGCCTGTTTTTTTATTAAGTTGCCATGAATAAAAGTAAAATCAATCAGTAAATTCGTCCGCAACTTTTACATATTATTTATTTATTTATTACAAAACAGAAGTTAATATTATGATGTGGGCAATTTTCGTAAAGCAGTGACATACAGTACACACTAGTGCATGTGCTAGTTACTAGGAACGCAGAATAACTTGGTGTATGAACACCTCCCTCCGGGATAGTAAAGTCACAAACCCTTCGCCACGTTGAACGACCGGCACCGACCGCAAGTACAAAATAGAAATATTTTGTTGCAGGTATTCTTGTAAGCAGCAACTTTCACACACGTGCTACACGTGTTACTAGGAACGCAGGATCACCTGGTGCACGAACACGTCCTGGCCGCCATCCTCCGGGGTGATGAAGCCCCAGCCCTTCGCCACGTTGAACCACTTGCAGCGGCCGCGCCGCGTCACGCCCGTCACTCCGCCGCCGCTCGCGCTACCCGCACCTGTAAAAAACACACCTTTTGTCAGCCAGCAAAAAACCCTTTGTTACGCATTTCGAAAATAAAAAACGCGCTTTGTATTAGAATCTACGCAATTTGTATTCAGGTAAAATAGAATAAGGAATCAATTCTATATCGTAAGAACATGTATTATACATGTCAAGTATAACATTTATAAACTCTCAGCGATTCTTCACTAAATAAATAAATTTATACGCGGTTGTTTTGTAATAAATATAATACTGTTACCCATATAACATTCCTTAGGAATTTCAAAACTGCTGTACATTATGAATAAATTAAATTGTTCTGTCTAATATAAATAATCAGATATGAACTTTCTCCATAGTATTCGACAAAACAGGGCGATGAAACAAATAGAGAATGCGATCAAAAATTAAATCCATCTTAACAAAATATTTAACATCAAACAAACAAAGTTATGTCCTTCTATTAATTGTTATTTTCGTGGCTCTATTCACTAAATGCATATTGAGATCGTTCTCAGAAACTATTTTAAATGAATATTAAAACGTAATTGATTTTTTGTTAGATTGCATTAAGTGGATTGTCCCCTCTTTTAAATGCATACACACTAAGACATTTTACCGTTTGGAAATCTATTAGCAATAAATAAGGGCCCACGATCGTTTACAGGACTACGAAAGGGTATTACTATTCCCCTTATCGGACTTCTTCACAAAAAATAACGTGGGAAACGAATGAAAGAATGAACTCTTCTTTTTATGTGTAGATATCACCAAAGCTAGCTGGTAAGGTTAAAGACCTCATTTCAAGGGACTCAATAATACCAATACCCACTTTTAATTAAGCGTCGGGGTAACACACAACGTGTCGTACCTTTGTATTCAAATAGTTTTAAACATATTATTCATATTTCTTAGTATTGATGACTGTACTTCCGGATATTTTGACTCAATTATTTTGATGGCACATATCCGGGCCAAAAATAAGAATTCGTATTAAGCTATAATTTTCTTGATGACTAATTTAAGTCGATAAACGTGAGTAAGATTGTATTTATTTTAAATAGTATTTAGTCGGTTAATTGTTTGTTCGGGTCGGTCGAGACTCGAGAGTAGAGTGGCATCTAACTGAGATGCCACTCCATGCATTTCAGAGTTCAGAGAAGTAGCCGGCGGTAGGTAAAAGCGACGGCACACGTGGCACCGACGGGGACTAAAGAATGTGCGGTATTTAGGTTGCGTTTCTGGTACCTCTTCATTCATTGCCGTAACATTGCACCGTGCGTTGCGTTCCGACACCATGCCGTATACTATGCCGATGCCGGCGCTCTTTATGACCAATATTTACATTTTACTCATTTGTCCACATTTATAACGTCAACGTTTATTAGAATGTAGAAAAGTTAGGTAGTTTTATTTTACAGTTTTCTCAATAAAGATCTTTTTTCTATGTTTCAAGCTTAGATATTATATTACACGAAAAATTAAATTGTTATCTACAAACTTTTGGTGATAACATATTATGCGGCATTTTAGTAAATAAAAAGCTTATTTATTAGATAGGTATCCATAAAGAGAAGAAATTATAAACCATGAAAATTACGTTAGCAGCAATTTGGTTTAAAACGAATAGGGCGTGTTTAATTTGAACAACACACAAATTTCATTCACATACTTACATTAACATCTTAAGTGGAGTTACTCTCAAACATTTTCTCCTACTATCGTGTTGACCTATGGACTTAAAGGAGTAATATTTGTACAAAACATTCCAAAATAAAGATCTGGTCTTGTCGTAAGGCAGTTGTACACAGCCTTTGTGGAGAAAGAAAATACCACAACACTGCATTTTTAAATGTTACTAAACGGGCTTTAAGAAAATTAACATAATTTGATGCAAAAAGACATAGCTATTCAAATATTTTCTTCAACGTCTTTATTTTATTAAACTTTACAAAGTAACGAGCAAAACTGCAGAAGCCTTTCCTTGTCATCTGTGACATGAATAGCAGTCAATGGGGATTAAGGTATAAAAGTTCAAAGATTGTTTTGTATCATGTAGTACCTTTGAAAAGAATGTGTGTGGAAGGCAAGTGCATTCTGGTTGCTGGTAGCAGACGCACCCGCGTCGTGTTGCGGCTATGTTTACTCAGCGTGGTGCGAGGTGACGCGCTCGCGCCGCGCCCGTCCTCGTATATAGGGTTGTTATTTGGAATTAACAACTTTTAAGATTTACACATTTTATCAAGATAATTATTTGAGATAAAAAAAATGTTATGAGTTACAGTTCCATCGGGTTTCTTCAATTATTAAACAATCTTATACCAAACAGTTAATTTTTTTAAAACTTTGTGTCAGTAAATATGTTTTTGGTTAAATATTTTTTTCTCTCTTTATATATTTTACAGATTGTTTAAAGTATAAAATTTTGTACATAGTTAATTTAAACACGGTTGTTATTGATTAATTGTAAAATTCCATCATCATTCGCAGTATCTATTTTGTTTACTTTCTGATGTCGTTACTTTTAAATGGTTTTCTTGTTTACTTTGCTGAAGCCTACAATTACTATTATGCAATTTATTCGGCAAGCGAAGGATTTGGAAATAATGATAAAAAAACATCGCCTTTTCAGGTAAAATGTTATGAATACATTGCTTTATTAATAACGCTCTACCAACGAAACTGATCACATACACTTTACATGATTAGTCAGTTTGTAAATTTATAAAGCTGTAACAGCCCTACATCTACTAAGCATTCTTATAAATTCACACAAAACCCGTGAAAGTATAATAACATGGAAAACTTAAATCGCGTCCCCAAATACATTTGATCAAATAACAAATACAAGGAAGTCGTGACGTTTCCAATTTATTACTTGTTCCTAGCGATTACCTAAACTATTTTAAAAGCAGAGTTAATTTAAGCTCGACTTATTTTAAAATCAGGAAGGGAAACACTGCGTGCTTCGAGTATTTCTACCACAACTTATGTTGCCTCCTGTGCGCACGTGAGTTAGCTCTTGGCTCTTAGCTCTTTTGCTCAATTGTGAAGCAAAAACTATTATATCAGCTATTATTTTGAGTTTATCACCTGATTAGTTAAATATTTTTACGATAGGGAAACATTAAAACAAAAAAAATAACCGTTTATTTTAAGGTAGAGTTTCTGAGAAGAACAATATAAATACATACATCACATGTTTATTTATTTGTTAGCTTGCTTAGATAGATAAGTAATAAATATAAAATAATTAAATTTAATTAGGTCTAAATACCTAATCTATCAATGAAATCCAAATGTGCCGCTTGATCTCTATTAATTATACTGCTCTTTACATCGTGAAGATCTAACTTTAGCGGTCACATATTTTCACTAAAACCGAGGCGAGGAGAGGCCGGAATGATAGTTATTTGATAAAGCCCAGCTAACCAACTTGCTGGAACATTTATTAGTTGTTATGTGTGTAGAATAATATTATGGCAATACTTATTAAGGAAATTAATAAAATAAAAAACAAGACGTAGGTACAAAGTGATGACGTTGGTTATTTTTATTGATTTCATCTGATATGAATAAAAACAAACGCGCACAATTTTATATTTTATATACAATTTTCTAAGAAACGTGTTTTATAGCTAAAAATGATTATTCAGTATTTGAGTGATACGTACTTTAAAATGTTGTGTCATTCACTAGTTCTGTTATCAATCGCAGGTATGGAATTCAAACATGAATCATCGTCAAGTGGCGCGTACTCTTCGGGATCTTTTGCTTGGAGTGAAAGAGATAGTTAAATGTGCCACCATTCAGATTTAATTGACTGGTTACGAACTCGGACCCTGCCGCGGCCGTAGGGACGTAACGTTACTTAACATCGACTTTCTAAAAATTCCAAATGTGTAGTTCTTAGGTTACTCTGTATGAATAACAATTCTTTTTTGGAATACCCTGCATTCATTTAATCTGAATGACTTACGCCTCACGATCGAAGTATTACAACCGCTCAATACTTAATTTAAATTCAATGTATACTCAGTCACGATGCAATAGGGGATATCCATACCTTGACTTGTAAACAATAAAATTGTAAGCGATAACCGAGTAGAATGTCGATACGACTCTCCAAACCAAAACATCGGTATGTCAACGACAAAAACACGTAGTAGAGTAGTGGTGGGGATCAAAGATTATAGTCCTTCGAAAATGCAGTCGACCTATAACGCACACACGTTTCTTTGACTCACACAAATTTAAAGAGCGCCGAATTCCTTAATAATTTAAGCTCTATTGCAAAGAAATACAGTTCATTGGTTTTGGGCATAATGCGTTCGATGTATTCACACGGCGCGACCGCGATGCTAGTAACTTAGAACAGAAACGTAGAGCGCTGCTTGAACACAGTAAACAATTCTTCGGTTATTTTTATTCCCTTTCTTGAAATAACATTAACGTTATTAAACTTATTTATCAATAAATATGAAAATATGAATATAAAATACAAGTAATAATAACATTTGTAATTTAAGTTAAATTACTTTAATATTTAAAAATATCTTTGGACAAAAAATGATTTATGTGAATTAAAATGCATATTTTATGTGTTTAATTAAAAATAGCCAATGAATATCTTAACAATATATTAATATCAAAATCAATAAGTATTAAGAACGTAGAATGTATTTAATTCATTAAAAACATGCACCCTTTGTAATGGAATATTTATAATTAGATATACGATGTTGTTGATTAACGTTATACTGGGTAATGGTACGCATATGTGCGACATCAATGAACGAGACATTAACCTCAATTCAAATATTATCAGTGTAGTAAACAATTTCTAATGTTGACTTTCTGTGCTGCAATTTAAAAACAGATACATATTTAGAAAGACTTGTCACACATAAGATTAGTTTCGATGAACCTAATAATATTAATTAGATTATATAAAATAAATACACAAATAAGTTGTTTTACTCTTATTTAAAATAAATGAAATAAGAAACAAAAACTTACTCGAAGACGGAACTGCATTTCCGCTCGTGCTTCCGCTCATGTTAACAAAAATATAACAACATGCACCATAAATATCACCTCCGTTTACAATCCATCCTCTTTATTTCGTAAAATCACTATTTACATCGAGTTCATTCAACGTACTCGGTAAATTAAAAACAAGTTATCAACTATCAAAATGAGTGGAGTGCATGAGAGCGGACGCGGAGAGCGCGTGCGCGCGGAGCGGCAAACGGCGTGTAGGCCGACAACTCGACTCGACTGCAACGAAAATAGTGTCGACACTCAGCGCGCACTGATGCGGTCTGTCCCTTCCCGGATATAGCCAAGCAAGTAGTTTTTAAAATAGAGAAGTTAACGGAACGTGTACGCTGCCCGAAAGCGCCGGCTGCTTTACCCCAATCCAAAATGTGTCACTTGTAGGCGAGGCGCAATGTGGAGAACATTCCTAGCAGTCGTAAGATACGGAATACCACACTACAACAACACGCCTCCCGCCGACCACTTCCATTCACGCAATACCAATCACTATTAAATATGCAACTAATGAAGCTAGTAAACAAATCCAATACTTTGTACCTAATTAATTTACTTATTTCTTTTTTAATAAAATAATAAGTAGAGTTTGAATTTAACATAGTTCATTTAATTGAAATCATACTAAATTACCTAATAACTATCATCACATTTTAAGAAAGTGTAAGCGAGTAAAGCGAGGCAAAAATAAATTATTTGGCTTAAAAATAACATGGCTAATTTTTAGTTTAATTCAATTTCAAATAAAAGGGCTAAACGTAAAAAGCAAACATTTATTTGCTCGCAACCAAACTGTTAAACTTTTAAGGAATAAACGGCAGATTAAAATGAGGTGAAGTATTTTCACCTACCCCAAACAGAAGGAAGTCCCCTCATGGACTTGTCAAATTCTGACAAACTTGCTCGTCAAGACTATTGTCGCTAATCTAATCCATGAATGATTATACAACAACAATGGTTCGCGCACAAAAAAGAAAAAATACAAGTTTGGAAAATAATAAAACTCGACTGATTGTCACGTTCACTTTCACCCCGTATATTCATTTAGCTAGTTAGAGATATTATTTTTCGATACGCATAAATGTAAAATAATTTAGATGAACTAATTTAGGCAATTGTAGCTCGCTCCCCTTATAAATAAGTGGAATCTTTACTATTATATCTTAGATATTTTGTAGTCGGTTTATAGTATAGTGTGTACATTATTATAAAATATTAAGTATCTTATACTCCTTCATAAGTTTTATTTATTTTTAACGACGATTTATAATGTTCAAATTGTTTTATAATGCTTAATAAAACCGAATAATTAATAAATCCAGATATTTTTTTTGTAAAATTTAATATCAATCGATTATGTTATTGCTATATTGTAAAAAAATAAGTCTGACTAAAGAATGGACACTTAGAGCTCTATCATAGATCAAAATAAGAGAAAAAGTATTAGAAAAACGATAGAAAACGGTAATTAATATCCTTTTACTGTATGTAGTATATAGTATTTTTAATATCATTTATTAGTTTACAATCGAAGAAATTTTTGTACACATTATAATATCCTCCAAAAGAAAACATTGTCCAATGTTTTCTGGCCACGCTAGGTATTTTTCTATTGTTTAAAATAACGTTAACGATAAATATATAAACTATTAAACATGTTCTATTAAAAACAGTCATAGCGAACTTTATCTATTCATTAAAGCCCTTTGACCCAGTTAACTATAATGATAAAATTATTACATATTATTTCATGAAAACTAATCATGACTTACACAGATTATTCTCGACATATATAGAATTGAGTCATTCTAAATACTCAAAGAAATTAGTAAAATTTAAGCGAGTGTTTTTGTGGTTAGCTTAAGTTTACGTATAAAATGATTTCGGAATGTATTGAGTAAAATTAGGGCATCACAATTTACATAATATGTTTCAACCAATTTGCCCGTTGCACCTGCATAGCGCAGCTTTAAGGAAAACTTTAAACTAGTTGAGCAGGTTTCACTTACAGCATTTGCATTTAACTTTCAAAGGTGTAAGTTTCAACAGAAAAGATTAACGTATTATCTATTTCCAATCATTTTAATGGAGGTAAATTGAAAATGTCGTTTTAATTAACGTTTACGTAATATATAGATCGTGCTTTTAAAAGCTGTGATATATTCATCAATCTATTTAAAGCGTTTGAGAAAATTTGAATTCTAATTAATAATTTTTGCCTTTTCTTACGTAGATGTAGGGGTAGGTATCTTTTAATCTTTTTTTCTTATTTACTAGTCGAAAATCGAATTTCATCCGTTTTCATAGGAAGTATGAAATATTCAATATTATTTTACAAAGAAATAAAAAAAATCTAGACCTTAATACGGTAAAAGCTTAAAAAGCTCACTAGCGATTTGTGAGGTATACTGAACTAACTTAAGCTTACTAAACTTGCCATAAACTTAGTTTGTTATTCAATGTGTAGATGGCGGTTTTGAAATGTTTCTATTGCAAATGGAGTATTCTAAATGTCTGTTAGATGGCAGTCTCATGGCAGTATTTTACACTGCCATCTAGTAGAGAATGATGGAATTAACGCGATCAATATCAAAACATTTAAGCAAGTTTTGAGGAAAGAAAAATCACCCTTCATGAAATATATTATTCACTTTGAAATGGGGCGGTGCTAGGGGGTGTTGCCTTTTGTATCTACATTTTAGGTATTTTATAATATCAGGGGAAATCTCGTGAGCAAGTAAAGAATTTTATGTGGATATTTGTATTGTAAGAAGTGACTGAATGTAGAAATAATTTACAAGAACATCTTTAAGTTAAAAATAGACATAAAGATTATTCGTACATTTGGTTTCATTATTCAATATCAAATATTAGTCGTAATTATATTTTCTGGGGATAGAGAGATCTTTTTTAAGGTTATGTAGAGCAGTTTAATATAACCCTTTATCCTTAGTTTTTCCATTTTCCAATCCTTGAACATTTTATTCCATAAACATTCATACATAAATAGATGTTCCGATTGAAATCACGTCGTAAATATAGCTAAATAACTGTTTTTACTCTTTTATATTCATCTTTGAATTTTCACCCCTCAGTTGTTGTAATAATGATATTATCATATTAATGTATACTTGTACGCTTTGTATGTTCTATGAGTACAATAGTATTCATATATATAAAATAAATAAATAACTAATACAATAATATATGAGGCATTATGTTCATACTATGGTTTATTTCCTTGTAATGACCGTTAGTTTGTAAACTTTCACTGAATTAACATCACGTTTCAAAGAATTTACAAGAAGTGGAGTCACGAACAAATATGTTTGCTGTCTCTGTTGGAGTGTTATATTCCACAATCTGTGACTACTTACAACAGATAAGCATTTGCACTGACGAATTTGCCAAAAATTCTTTGCATATTATTTTCATATCATATTTGGATAGTCATACGACAAAAAACAAATGTAAAAAAAATGGTTGTCTGTAAAGTCGGTTTACTGACGATAGTTGAACGTGACAACGTCCGATTGTGCTTCTTTGTCGCTCGTTCCGCGCTCTCGCTTGCACTTCAAGCCTTACATGGAACGCCTCAGAGCGAGGTAACGCCGCATGAGTCATGTTTTTTCGTGCGTGCAGCCGGCTCTATCGAATTATAAGATGTTGTCACGTCAAAAAAGGCTCATATTAAACTACATATCGAAGTACCTATAAATTGTTAAAAAAATGTATACAGTTATTTTCTCTCTTTTTATAGAGATATTTTGCTCTATCAATAATTTTGACAGAGCACACTGCCAATTACATAACTGCAAATGCATATATTTATTATGTACATAGATATCTATTATAGTAAATAACTTACAAACTTTGGTATATACGGCTGCGTCGCCATTCAATGTACCATTGACGATGGGTACAGGTGGTGGCTTCGTGTACTCAAGCTCATGAGCCGGGATCCAAGAAGCGGCTGCCGCTGCCGCAGCCGCAGCCGCTGCCGCACATACACTGCACTCTGGAAATACATCGCATTATTATTAGTTCAATAATACTACATTAATTTAATAAACCTTATCACTTGGCAAGGAACTGCGTATTGTTTAGAAAATGTTGTAACATCTTGTTGGTAAGCAAGACTCTGTTTCGGTTATAGAGTATGTACGGAACAGATAGAGAGACATGAACAGAAAAACGAAGCTAAATTAAATTTTAATTTTTAAAAGATGAAGAGTGATCAGAAAGTTTGTTACAATTTTCCTAATACCGATCTAGCTGGGGGATTCTCGCAATGTTTCAAACATAATACGACGAAATATAAAAAAAAAATTAAACTTTTCACCTTACGCTTCTTCTAAATCGCAAAACAGCCAAGCCAGATATTTGAAATAAAGTTTAGTTAGGACTTGTGTAGAATTCGTTAGATGTTTGGCTCTGCTTAATGATATCATGTAATAAGTTTTTAGTTATTGATAAGTTTTGTCAACATTTTCCATGAAAACGATTTTTATGTGTTGAAATAAATATAGCTCAGAATAATGTTAGTTTTTGTATCCAGATACAAAGAAGCTTTGTAGATTTTTTTATTTTGTTATAACAATAGAATAGTTAGTAATCAATGTTTAAAATTGGATCTTGTAGATATTACATGATTACATTATCAAATATAGATAATATGAATCGGCTTAGAATCCATATATCACTAGTCAGTCGTAATTATATTGAAATATTGCGATTCAACTATAACCTAAAATACATGCAAATAGAGAAAAAATTGCAAATCTCATTATTATGGAATACTATCAGCCTATAACGTAATCCATTCAATCGATTGTACATGTTCAAATAAGTACATAAACACTAACATGGTTTATGTTCCTAGTGTTAATTTCTTTTCAATATAACGTACACTAGTTGAAAATATAATAGAGTAAGCAGTAAAAGGCTTAGGGACGACAAAATTAATTTAATTCATCGTAACATATGGCGCCTAAGTAAATGTCTTAATATTTATTTTTGTTAATTTGTTTCTTTATCTAAAAATTTTAAAATAAAATTAAATTGAAAATAAGACTTTTGAAAGATTCCTAGATCTCTATGTATCTTTCCCTAGATCTATCTACCACGTAAGTACATTATGATAGCTAGGAGATTAAGGCTCGCCTTTAATTTCAACAAACTATATTATAATTTAATCGTTATTGTGTGTTTGTATATATGTATATACATATATTTAAAATATGTTTTTATGATCTAAAGATATTGATAAAAATTATTGTTATACTGGAACTCTACGTTTCTCCATTTTTTATACAAATATGATGCTTTACAGTGTATTTCAGGTATTGAACGATAATAATATATAAGAAAAGAGAATAATATTTATTAATATAATAAAATTATATTATATCCACCACAAAGAGCAACACTGTCAAAAATATGTAAGTACTTAGGTACGGTGAGATGAATGGCATTGGATTTGTTTCATGTACATTTGATATTATTAAATAACACAATATAATCTATGACGGATATTAATCATCGCGGTATTTTGTAACAATTTTACTAATAAATAGACCCACTAATACAATAAAAAATCGACGGTTTTGCCTGCTTGTTTAATTATATTCTGTCTTTTAATCTATTTGTGCCTTACTTCTGTCTCAGTTTATATTTGAAAATTTTACTTATATGGTACCTACCTATATTTAATAAAAAGATTTATTTCAATAGTTTATTGCATTGTCCTGAATTTACAATTATGTATTAATTAATCGATAGATTAACGTTCTGGTTGGAATCCTATTATATTTTTAATTCACTAATAAGAATTGATTTGCCCTATTAGACCGTTTTCATATTAGCTACATCAGCTAATTAGACTAGCCAATTCTTACAAATACGTATGCTAATATTTTTACGTAGGTATAAAATTAAATTACATAGAATATAAAATATACAAGCTCTCACCCTTCATGGATGCGATAGCCCTCCACTCTGAAGATAAAGGACACCCCAAATCACCACATAACAATTCTTGATTATAAATGTGAGTCCATTTTGAAAAATCGATGATTATTGATGATAATTGCGCGAAAATTAACGACTCTTCTTTTAAACGGCGATTTAGTAATAAAAGAGTTTTAATCGCTTTTTAAAATCAATTAAATCACATCGGCGGTAACATCATTAATAATTATAGGATAAATTATAATAAACATGCTACCGACGTGGCGCGTATGAGGTTATACGAAGAACTGCGTACAATTTTTGCGTGAACCAAGGGTGACGCGCAAGAATGGGGATGCTGGCTTTATTTTTAGTAAATAAGCAATTTCGATTTTACAAAAGTTCAGCAAATTATTTGCTGGTATTTTTTCGGACAATAGAGCTATACAAATTGTTTTGTACATTAATACATTGGTAGATAATGAAGTTGATATCAATGTGAAATGAAAAATATAAGCTAGACTTTTATTGGCTTAGAGATTTTAGAAATATTGATTTGATTACAATGTACTCAATTTATTTGGAAGATTTCGATGGTAGTTTTTATAAAAAACCAACGATATATTTTTCTATAACGATCTTCCCATCCAGTTGATGAAACGTTTCAAATAGTACAAACTAAAAATACTATTCCAATCGTCTATTCTTAAATTGTAAAACTATAAATGAAAAAACAAGCTCTACAATAAACAAAAACTGAGCCATCTTAGTTAACAGTACGGACTAGGTCTCGAATATAAATAGGAATAAAACGTAGATTACTAAAATAGAAATCAAAAATTATATTATTGTGAGCTAATAATTGTTAGCAGCTCTCATTTACAAATGTAAATATACAAATAGGTACATACGCATAAAAATCTTACAAGAATTTCCAATTTTAGAAGAACTTATCTTATTGCTTGTGCGGGATTCTTTTGGATATTATATTATGATTTAATTAATATTGTTTAAATAGATTTCTGGCTTAAAATAAAAGATAAGCTAAATGATATAAATTTAACCGCACCGTAGGTAAGTTACGGAGGTAACTAAATAATTTGCATGAACATTTCTGTTTTGAACATTGAACATATTTTTTAATTGAGCTCAATTTCAATTTCTTAATTGTCAATATACTAATTACTTGATATTGATTTACACGACTAATCATCATTACTTAATTCTTATCAAGTCAAAAATTATTTAAATCAAAAGTCAAGCACAAAAAGCGCTATTTACTTAATAAAAAATCTTTGTCATTAAAATATTTTCTGTCAAGTACTAGTTAGATGGGCTTCTAAATAAATTAAATATTTGCTGTTACTTAATAACGCTATCAAAAAAATATAATACAATGTTGTTAGCGGCCATATTTGTGAGCTTTGGCGACGCATGCGCAGTACTGGTGAATGCAGACAGCCGGCCGTCCGCACATCTGCTGGTCAACTCGTGGACACAATGCTTACACTCCTGTGTCTATGATTTGGGTACAATTTAGACCATTTTTGAGCGCATTTATTTTATGACTATAAACTAGAAAATATAGACAATGTTTGCCTTATTTGAGTCGGCCTGCTTTTCAAGTTCCTATATCAATTATTAATGTAAACAACTACATATAGCCCGTTCCTAAAAGCTTATAAAATAGATCTATAAAATCTCTTTGTCTCTTCCTCTGATCGAATCATGTAATTTTGTCTACTCACGTACTTAGTTAGTATTTATTTTATTTCATTATAAATAAAACAGTGAACATTGAGAAATCAAAACTAAACTTATATGGCTGCATTTGCATGATAATGCAATTCTTTATCATGGACTTTTCCTTAAAATTTACACACAAATTTACTTCAGACAGTAACATGGCTACCCTGGTACATATTACCTGATCCACCCTTAAATCACAAATACAACTGCATGTTCAACGCTCTACATTTTGGAAATGTAGATTATCAATTATTTTACGCCTATAGTATAATATTAGTAATTTTTAGGAAATCCACGAAAAATATTGCACCTACATATAATTTACTACATACTCTTAATAAATGATAAGACTATATTAGAAAACAAAAGATAGTTTAAAGTTCACCCTCAGATAAATTGATGTTCAATTTGATTTATTACAGTCTTAAACTTAAAGGATTTTTTGAGACCATTAATGATCAAATCATGGTATTGATGACCGTCCATAAAAAGGTAATAAAAAATGCGATAATGTTTCGTGAAATATTTATATTTAATAAGCACTCGGATCAAAGGCCATGCTCTTTTGTAAATAGGGGAGGATGGACTTTTTTACGTAAAAAGTGTCGAATAAAAAATGTCCACAAAAAAGTAATCTCGCGCGTGGCCGACACAATAGGCGTGATAATAAGGATCGACGTTTTATATTAAAAATGCAATTGTATCAAAACAACAATTGTGGTTTTAATTAATTACTTT